>CAHIKZ030005576.1:2317500-2457500 GCA_903632075.3 Acanthosepion pharaonis | reverse complement strand
ATTTAAAAGAAAGTTGATCTATTTACTTTATTAATAAACATTTCAAACTTAACAGTTTCAAAGATAAACAATTATATTTAGATAGTTTTCTGTAGTTTTTTGTAAACAAATAATTATATAAACTTATAGGCGAACATTTACTTTTCACTAAATAAAGACTATAGAAAGGAAAATAAGATATCTTCCAAAGTAAAATAAAGCATGACATTATCAACACAAGTATAGTATATGCTAATAATAGTAATACAACTATGGAGTTTACATTATTAGATGAATTCCAGACAGTATTAATAGAAATTCTATATGGAAACAAAAATCAAATATGGCAGCATTATGTGTTTAGGGGAAATAAACAAGAAGTCTGTATGGCTGGCTCCTATAATTCAAGTCTTCCCAATGTAAAAGTGATAAGAGTTCAAATCTCATTGAACTACAATGTTTACTAATTACAATAAAATAGTCTATGATGAAAATGAAATTCAGATTAAAGAAATACTCATAAGAAAAAAATGTTTGACAATGTTTCAACTAATAATAAAATTCAGGATTATCCCATTTTTTTTATTCTAGTAATGAATATATTCAAATTTACTATACATAGGTAAAATTTTGACGCTTCAAAACTTTAACTTCACAATTCTTAGTCATTTGCAACATTTAGTCTATGCATTGAAAAATTAAAAAAGGGGAATTGTCAGGGGGTCAGAAATTAATATAAGTACTTTTAATAGAATATAGTGTGTTTGTGAATGTGAAAGATATATAAATCTATCAAAAAATTGGCAAAAAATTCCATAATGAATACAAGAATTCAACACCTATCAGAAGAATCAAAACTTGCAGCTTTCATATAAACAATTTCAATTTCTTCTGTGGATGAACATGTAATGTAATGGTTATTGGATCAGAAAGTGGAATCGGCATGCAGAGTTCAAATTCTGGTAACATTCATTGCATTCAGTTTTGCATAAAATAGTATTGGGAAGGGTATGAATCCATGTCTTTTCCCCACCAGCTATAGGTTAAATAGCAGAGTAAACTGGTCCTTGATTGGCAATCAGTCTAAGAGAAAGAAAAATTTGAATTCAAGACGAGAATTCTAATTGACAATTCCATCCTGTAAAAACCTATTTCTTATAGAAGCGGCAACAGCAAAATCTAGTGTGATGAGGCTGTGGCCCTGGAGTTGGGGGTAAGGAAGTGAGAGAATGAAATTTGTTTTAGTTCTACATGAATAAATGATTAAAAGGAGAGGGGAAAAAAAAGAAAAGGATAAAAGAAAAAGAAAATTCAAAAGACAGAGGTAATTAAGAGAAAAGTATTTTTTTTTGTTTGTTTGTACAGGTGACTAAACAGTAACATGGGAATGTCTTCAAGGTTGGTTAAGAAGCAATTTTCTTTTTTTTTATATTAAAACTCCAATCTTTTGTCTAAAAGGACATGTTTAAATGGTTATGTCAGATGAAATATCAATTCCTCATTCATTTTAAAACATTTTACTTTATCTTTTGTAACTGGATTCTGTCTAAGAATGACACTGGATAAAACAATTGATAAGGAAAATTAATGCTTTTGCTTTTTTTTTGTTGCTTTATAAAACAGAAGGCACACTGATCATACATTAATCTCAAAAGCGAAAAAGAGATTTGATAAAATTGAGAGAAAAGCAGATTATATAAAATTTAGAATGACAAGCAAGCAAGCACGCAGACAGATGAATTGGATATCTGACTGGGTAAGTTTCATAAATTGTTAGGCAAATACAAGTGATGCAAGACAAGAGATTAAAATTAAATTGCATGTGTAACTTAGTGCTTATTGTAAACAAGAAGTTAATAACGTGTCCTTTTATAATTTAAATGTCATTTATTATTGTTGCAATATAATTTCTTGAAAAACTCAAAATTATGTGGCAAAATAAAAGTAAAAACATCTTTGTTTCAAATCATTGCATTAATAATTTAATATAAAAGTTTAGTTGCAAAACCGGTATTTTTATTTCATCTTGACAAACTGAGATTAAAATCTAAATAAGTGTGTCGAGAAATATACTGGGTGTAACAGCAAAATTGTCCATCCCGCAAAATGTTTAATATCTAAAAACCCACTAAACTAATTGAGTTTCTTTTTTTTTTTTTTTTTTTACTGGTTTTCAGATAACAATTTTAGCCATCTTGACACCATTTGTTATAAGAATCACTGGAAAACCCTTTTGAGTTATTCAGCTAGAAAGAGAACAGATTAAAATTTTGTGTCAGTTCTACTATGTCTTCCCAACTGAGCAGTGGTGAGAGGAAAAAGATCATTCAGGCCTTCAGTAATTGTACCCTGGGTTCGATCTTCAAAGTCCATTCAAGGACCATGAAGAGAATGGTGAATAAGTTTAAAAAAAGAGGGAACAGTAGAGAGGAAAACTGGATCAGAAGGTCACAAAAGGGATCATCATTTCAACTTAGAACTAAAGAGATCAATTAGAAAAAATCCAACTCAATCCATAAGATGTTTGGCACATGAGAAGGGGGTTTCAGCTATGATAGTCTAAAGAGAAGTGAAAAAGAAAATAGATTTCAAAATGAAATCGTATGTGAAACCAGTGAAGCACCTTGTTACTCCAGGACAGAAAGTTAGAAGTTTAGAGAGGGCAATAATCATCTTGAATAAGTTGGAAAATGATCCTGGAATTATGTGTGTGTGCGTGTATATATATATATATATATATATTTGAACTTTATTTCAATCCTTCATGAGCATTCAATCCTTAGCTATGATAATTAATTTTCACTTATGATTGATTTCATCACGATTCTTGTTATGCTTGGAGAGTAATTATACATTCTTACTGTCCGAAGTAGAGTCCACTAGTGTTATAAAACTTCAGAGAATTCCAGTAAGAGATTTTTAATCATTTCTAAGATACAACAGTTCAAAGCTTAAACTATCAATTGAGCAATTTTTTTGTTACATGATTTGAACAATTTTGCAGTTACCCCCAGTATATGATAGGAAGCAAATAGAAAATGTTTATAAATTTAATTTGTTTCACTTTTATTTAAGCATCATCAGAAATTTGTGGCCAATGAATTATGGAAGAGAACATGCCAGTAATTTTAGATCTGTGTTGTTTGTTTTTCATTGGTCAGGTAGACCTCAGGTGGCTTTGTCTTGTGCTGTTAATGTGTGTGTGTGTGTATATATATATTTGGATTCTAGTGGACATTTTTGTGCTGGTCTGGTAATAACCATGTGTATAATTCCTGAAGATGTTAGTAGGATGTTGGCGTGTCTATGCATCATATTTCTAATTGGTCTGGTTGGATTTGGGTGATAAAGTGTTTGCATGTGTCTAGTGGGCATTTTTGCATTTGTATGGTAGTGTCTGTATGTTGGTTGGGAGACATTTGGTGTGGGAGTGAAAGACATGTTACATCAACTGCAGGTATGTGGATCTTATTCGTTTTTATGAAAGTTGGTGATATGAAAATGTGTTAGGAAAGTGTTTATTAGTATCCCTTCTAAATATTTTCTTAGTAATAAAGCATGTTCCTTTCTGATTAGGGTGGTTTTTTGGGTTTTTTTTAATGAAATTGAACATATATTCTATGTTTTATGAGAGTTCAGTGAGTTGTACCAATATATGTTTTTCTTATGTTAATAGATTTGGGTTTTTAGGTTTCTGGAGGTTTTTCATGTGTAAAAATAAAAAAAAGAACACATTATAATCAATGGAGTTCTAGCATTTCAACCACAAATGGATTACGAAAACACGGCTTCATGTAATAAAATCCAACGATGTAAAAATACTAACAATTATTTCAAGCATTGTTATTACCTGTGAAAAAAATTTGTTGTTTTTTTGGGGTTTTTTTTTAAAATTAAATAATGTATTTAAATAAAAATATATATTAAAATGATATTAGTAATACTTCTACTGCTGGGGACATATATGTCTAGAAAACTTGCATTGGCTGCTGTCAACACATTTCAAGACATCAGGAAATGTCATTCCTTGTACTTGCTTTATAAACTATCACCTAATGCTATTTCCATATCAATGTGGATATATAGTAGCATTCAATGCAACCAGTTTTGTTAGTCCCTTTTTAAATTTCAACAGACCTTTGTTTTCAATAACTATTTTGCAGTGAGCTTTAAAATACTGATAAGGGAAACTAAAAGTTTGTGAAATCATAGCTTCATCTTTTATAGTAATATTACATAAAAACTATTGTCCACATTTTTTGTTTTAATCTGTCTTCTGATTGGCTAGTTTTTCTACCACACCTGTAAAATTAAGGGATCCCTACCATGATGAAAACATTCAACCTAAATGCTGTATAACTTACACTATCGACCTGTTGTTTGAATAGAAGGTGAAATTAGCTGGCAAATAAAATAAATGGGTACTGTGAATATACAGACACAAAATGGGCTCTACTGGGTTTGTGTGCACTGCGAGTAGGCAAGTTCTGCTGGTATCATTAGTTGTAGATAATCATCATAAAAATTAATTCAATGTATGTGTTTTGTTTTTTATATATATATATTATGAAATGGACAAAGTTTGACAATTATATGTATTATGATTACTTACATTATTCACATTATTTGGACTGTTATCCTCATCTTCATTGCCATATTCACAATGTTTCAGCAGTTGTACGCCCTGGCCTACTTCAGGTGATTGGAATTTCAAGCCAAACCCTTTATTGCGTCCACTGGGGTAGATTGTTCTAGTTCCACGTGCTATGCCTCTTCCAGATGTTTCACCCTTGCTGTGGCCTGGTATTGAACTTACAACTTTTTGAGTCTAGTCACTGGATCTAACCACTGTCTTTATCCACTGGGCCATGTGTCTACCCAGGTGGATGAAATAAAGGCTTCGGTTTGAAATTCCAATCACCTGAAGAAGGCCAAAGAATACAACAGCCAAAATGTTGTGAATATGGCAATGAAGATGAGGATAACAGTCCGAATAATGTAAATACTGCAAGCATTCAATTTCTATCTCATGCACAGAAAATCATGAAAAAAATGGATTATCAGTGGTCAGAAATTAATGCAAGCATATCATAAAGCAATTGTTTGAAAAAACAGTGATTTCATGACAACCAACTAAAAATAAAAAAAGAAACAGCTAAAACTTATAATGGTGTTGCGCAGATAAATGGCTTGATACATTCGTTTATGCTTATTTTATTTCAAATCAAACAGTAAAATGCCTCTCTATTACATTTACATTAAATATGTATATAACGTGCGTAATGTTCACAATAGCATTCCAAGCAATATTGATTTGTCAAGGAAGTGATTTCTTGATTATATCGACCTGGGGGAAATGATCCCAGCATTGCAGCACTGTCAGAAATTGCCTGAGATCCATACCACAGCTTGTGAGTAAAATTGGATAGGCAGAACTATTTGGAAGTTTCGATGGTTGTGCTTCAATGAAGTCAAAATTCATTGTGGCTGAGGGTTCGAACACTTCTCCAGCTACTGATCATGCCAGATTATATGCTCTCTCTTTCTCCCAGAAACTGTAACTAAGGTCTGTTAAGAGAGTAAGGAAAATTTGAACAAAGTTTTTACTGAAATACATCACATCTAAAGTTAAAATATGATCACCTAACATCTGATGATGTCTCATAAAAACCTAATTGTCTTCAGTTCAAATTATACATTATATAAATTGTTTATTATAACTAGCATAGTACCCATAAAAAATGACATCATCATAGATAAATTATATATATATATATAAAAAAGACATTTTTTATGTTAATACGTTTTTAATAGATACAAATATTTAAGTAAATGCTCTGTTTGTAATAAACAGTATTAACAACATTTACCGGCCTGAATGTCCAAGAAATTTTCATAGAAAATATACGCCCTCTGACAGGAATTGAACCTGTATCCTATACAGAGCTGTCATATAGCTTGATGAGCCTTAACTGTGGCCCAATTGGTTAAGGCATGTCAGGCTATATGAGATATAAACAGAGAGATTGAATGCTAAAACTTTATCAAATTGAACTGAATTTTTTTTCCCTTAATCACCAGATATCTAGTTTCTTAGTGCTGAAAATAACTAAAGGGAGAAAGTGGTGGAAAAGCGTATAGTCAGTGGGCAGCAATAAGAAAAGCTTTGTTTATATATACTGGGTTCAAACGCAGTCAGTCCTAAGATGCAACCAGGAGTGTTTCATTTTCTCCGCTTCATCATTGCCAGAATTTTCTGTTATATTTTATATGAAAATTTTTGCCATATGTGTTTCACAGATTCTACTACACATGATACCATAGGTTACAGAAAAATGCAATTACAAGATATTTGGCCTCAAATTTCATGACGACCACCTCTCATTTTAATAAATAGAAATAATTAAATTTTAAAATGAAATGACTGGTTTCTACTCACTTAAAAAAAAAAAAAAAAAAAAACTAGAGTTCATAAAAAGAAAAGAAACAATGATTTTTGATTTTGTCAGGAAAAATCCAAATATATAATTATCATTTTAATCCAGGATCTAAAAACAAACCAGAATCTGTTATCAAATGAATTTTTACTTTTATGCTTTCAAGTAACAAATCTTTTCAATATATTTGGATGACAAAATGAATCATCATTTCTTTTTGTCAAGGGAAAAAGTGTTTCCTTTCTAAAGTTCATTCACAGCAGCTGAGTAAACTAGAGAAGACAAGTTTGTGGCTAACAAAGTGGGTGTATGCTTTTTTTTTTTTATTTATTGATGTTGAAAGGGTTAAGGAAGTTCAAGCAAGTCAAATAGAGATAGCAATGTCATTAAAATCAAGAGAGTTCTAAAATCACAGAAAATGGTTGTACAAATATTTTCAAGGGCCCCAACAGACCTTCAATTTTTTTTTTTTTGTTTTGGTTGGTTGAGTTTCAGGAAAGTGAAAAAGAAAAAAAATCTGCTTTCAGAATAAGATTTGTAGAAAAAGATATATATATATATATATATATATATCATGATCACATAATTTCTTAGTATGGATTTTTAAGAGTTTGTTGGGGAAAAAAAACTGTGTAAAAAAAAACAATGTGTGTCAAGTTCAGTAAAGAAATGATTTTCACTATTTAAATGTTTTTGTTTTCATTTTTTCTGCATGAATATCAAATTTTTCTCTCTATACCTGGGTATATTTTCAAAAGATATTTATTGATATAGGTATATGTTTAAATAAATGCTTACAAGGACAAATTATTTAATATCTCATCTGGTGGCCACTGAAGATTCTTCAATTTCAGGATGTAAAAGTATATTGTATAGGTAAGAATTTGAAAGTTTATCCCAATTTTGATCTGGAAAATGCTGTTTTAATAAAAAGTGAATATAATTTACACAGATAAAATGAAAGTGGTATAATCTAGGAGTCCTCTTTGTTGATTAATATACAACCAAACAAATTCAGTTCATTATTTCTTCTTACTAAATTAGTACTGAAATAATGTGAGATATATATAACATAAAAAAAGGGCTCAAATTAGTTAAAAGTTCTAACTTCATTTCCATAATGATAGTTGATAAAAAATTCAAAACATTCAGCCACTGAAGAGGAATCAAGTTTTAGATTTTGTTTTTATGAAATAAATTGTTTTTTCTGATGAAGTCAGATAATTGTCAAAGATTTTCCTAAATGTTTTGTGTGTGTGTGTGTGTATATATATATATATATATATATATATATCTGATGTGATGGGAATGAAAGTAATATATAAATTCCAACGTTCACAGGATTAATCCAAAAGAGGGCTCGATACCGATAGTAGAGCGATAATTATTTATTTATTATAATTTTGTCATATAGACAAAACCATTTTACTCACTACTGTAGTGAGTAAAATGGTTTTGTCTATATGATAAAATTATAATATATATATACAAGTCTTCTATATTTATCATCCAACATGTACATGTGTAAGGATTGTAGAAATATATAAAAAGAAAGTAAAGAAATCTTAAAAGGGAAAAGAAGAAAGAGAAAGCCTCCAAGAAGAATCTGTCTTTCATACTAAACCTGACCTTACTCACCCTGCATTTTATTGACATTAGAAGTTCACAAGGTAGTAGTAGGATAGGGCCTAAGGACCTCAAAAAGTAGCACAAGATGTCAAAGGTTGAGTACAGAAGCAATTCTCTACCCATCCAAGATGATGTGCTGGACAAATAACGTTTGATACTCAAAACATTTTACAGACCCTAAGTATTTATGTATGAAAGTCAGAAGAAAAGGAAAAACAGATGCTGAAAAGAAGATTTCTACTGGGGCTGAGCCAAAAATAGGAACACATTTTTGTGCAGGTTTATTTGGAATAGGGCAATACAGAAAGGGATGCATGAATGAACAGTTTCTGAAAAATACTACTTAACATTTCGATTATACCATATTGCAGAAATAAATTTAAAATATTGTATAATTTCAATTAATAAAAGATATACGTATAATTTTTTAAAACTAATTTTTAACATCAATCAAATACAAGCAGTAGCATTATTTTTTGTGAATCATTAACAACCATTATTATTCATTTCAACTAGTATCTACATTCATTTTAATTTTTAGTTGCATTTTTATTTAGAAACTAATTCATTCTGTCAGTCTATGGCAGTGAGTAGACAAAACTGATCAGAAACAAGACGCATCCCTTTTGCTTCAGGAAAATCAAATTAAGTCTGAAACTGTAAAAAGATTTTTTTTAAATTAACATATACAAATTTGACTGTGTCTATATTTCTGAGATGAGGTATTATGTACATTATTTACATTATTCGGACTATTGTCCTCATCTTTGTCGCCATATTACAACGTTTCAGCCGTTGTATGCTCTGGCCTTCTTCAGGTGGTTGGAATGTCAACATTCCGACCACCTGAAGAAAAAGCGCATAACTAAACGTTTTGTAAATAAATATACAAAGATGAGAACAATAGTCCCTAATAATGTAAATAATATACAAATTTGATTCTTTGTTACAGATTTTTTTTGTTTATTTTTTTCTTTTATATTTTGGACTATTTTCCTGGTTTCTGATGAAAATTCAAATATAGATTTGCTCAAAGTCTCAACTTTCCCAAGTCATGACCAAAGAGTTTTTGTTGATAATGTTGTGACTATATGTATTGCATTATTTTATGTTTATCTTTTTCAACTATTGCATTTTCACACATCAAGTCAGGTTCTTTAAACAAATAAAAATTTATCAAATTCAGGAACAAACATACTAAATATATTTCATAACTAAAAGTACACACACACAACAAACTGATGCATGGAGATCCATTACTTAAAAAAAAAAAGAAAAAAAAAAGTGCCATGAAGACATGATAGTTAAAAAAAAGAGATGAAACTGACATAAAATAAAAAACCACAATGCACACACACACACACATATATATATGTATGTAAGCAAATGTAAATGGATATAGATCCGACAGAATGAAGAAAAATTTGAAAAAACAAACCAAAAATCCTTAAATGCAATTATGTTGTTTTAAAATGAATGAAATGTTGACGTCTGATTTCGGTTTAATAAACCTTCTTCAAGACAATATTCATTAAAAATACAATTCAGTTCAATTTGACAAAAAGACGATGGACATTGTCAAAAAACAATTGTCTTATCAAAACAATATAACTGAAAATTTTTAAAATGATCACGTCAGACGTTTCATTCATTTTAAAACAAATATAATTGCATTTAAGATTTTTTAAAAATTTGTTTTTTCAAATTTTTCTTCATATATATATATATATATATATATATATATATATATATATATATATATATATATATATATATGCCAAAATTTGTCAGGTTTTAATCCCAGCTTGAAACAATTGAACATCTAGCCATACTGAAGAGCTGTAATACAAAGAAACAGTCTGTGGATGACACACACATTATATATATATATATATATATATATATTAGTCAAAACATTATCAACATAAACTTTCATAATGGCTTATAAAAGTTGAAAGTACTCAGACATCAGATAATTTATATTCAAATTTTCAATGGAAACCTGGAAAATGGTCTGAAATATATAAAAAAAAAGCCTAAAACAATACATAAAGAACTTTTCATTTGTCCTTAACCAAACCAATATATATTGTAATCAAACTTCTCTAATAAAAAATTTGAAAATCACCAGCCTTTCTCTTTCTATTGTCAATAAAGAAATAAAAATTGAGAAATAAAAGTTTCATTATTCAATTTTATTTTTATTTTTTTTTTGTGAATTCTCTGCCAGCAACCCCCAAAACCACTCCTTGTAGGCAACTCCTACTTGACTTCATTTTGTTACGCTCTTTAAATAGAGTTAATAAAAGCTGTCCAACAAGACTCCACAGCCTTGCCCTCCATACCCTTACTCATCAAGGTGGCCCTCTCAGTGGGGTTTGAACAGAAGAGAGTAAAAGATAAAAAACACAAGATACAGCTGCAATAACAAATCCAACAAGCTATAATCAGTGATTTATGTTAAATGGTATCCACATTGCAAGTGCCTTGACAATTATTCCCATTGGTCGGGCTATCCTTCATAAACAGAAGTTATGAACATTTGTGGAAATAAATCTTAGAATAAGAATGAGTGTTCAGGATCCAGAAAACCAAAGAAGTCAAACAGTACATATCTCACCAAAAAGTTGAACTTAGGTCTTTGTTGATACAAAAAAGATTCTAAATTGGAAATGTCTAATTCATATTTGAAAAATATTTCACTGTTGGTTAACTATGAGGGAGTGTTAATATTTCTTGATTATGAATAATTTTATTTTTATGAATAATATTAATCTCAACACTCCACACATATAAAGAAACAAAAATTATAAAAAAATAAATATTAATGATGTTTTATTTAGTGAAAGAATGGAAGAATACATTTTAATACTCATTATGTGAACAAACAAGTCATGTTTTAGAAAGTTCAAAAAAGAAAAACATAACAATTGTTTTTATAGAGACCTGAAAAACATAGCAGTCTTTGCTGCTTAAGAAAAACCCAGAACCAGAAAAATCCATTTTTGATGTTATCAAAACATAAATATTACCCCCCACCAACCAACCAAATGAAGACATAATTAAGAAACAAGGTCTTTTACACAAACTCCGTGAAAATGAAGTACTCATTCTATAATTTATATATATATATATATAGATTGATAATATTAGTGGAAAATATACATACATATGAAAAATATATCTAAAAAATTCCCATACATGTATATTTTCAGAAAAAAATTTTTCCAAGAGGAAGGATCCAGGTAGAACTCAATGTCTAAGACAGAGTAAGGATATAATAAAAAGGCTTAAACACTAATATTCCATGGTCATAATTTATTCCATTGGAATCGTAAATACGATCCAAATTAATATTAGTGGAAAATATACATACATATGAAAAATATATCTAAAATATATACATACATATTTGGATCGTATTTACGATTCCAATGGAATAAATTATGACCATGGAATATTAGTGTTTAAGCCTTTTTATTATATATATATATTTATATATATATATATATATATATATATATATAGTGTATTTGGGCAAGGCAACCATCTCTCTTTTATACAAGTTTCATTAAAGACGACAGACAAGAAACTGCAATTAAGCCTTTTATTCAATTTTTTCTTGTGTTCATATAAGTGATTTGTTTTCTGGACATAAAAGTGTGCAAAATTATTCAAATGTTCTATATATCCGAGTGTTTTCGGCTATTCTTTTAGCCATTATCATGGACGTTTTCTTATTTTTAACTGAATGTGTAATTTTATGTTTTCTAGAATGATAGGAATGTTTATATATTTTCCAAACAAGGTCAGTACATTGTGGCCATGTTCATACTTAATGTTATTGAGTATTAGCTTTACTTTTTTTTATTATTAGTGCTTCCATTATTATCAGTTGTTTTTTTACATGAGAATGAGGCTATTATACTTGCATTTTCTACAAATGTGTTGTGAATGGAGTTTGGTAGGTTTCCTTGTGTGTTTAAATGCATTCTAATTGAGCTATGGTTAAAGAGGTGTAACAAGTCTTCTTGTTAGGCATGTAATGGTATATCCAATATAATTACTCATGAATGTGTTTGATCAGGAATACAATTTCTTAAAGGACATGTGAATTCATAAATTGGTTATTGGTTCTCTGTAATTTGGATTTTGTAGGGGAGTTGTTGTTGACTATAAGGTTGGTTGTTTTAATTTTTTTATAGTAGACTAGCAGTGTTGCCCGTGCTCAATTCAAAAATCATACGACTCATACAGCAATCGCTATCACTTGACATAAATATTTTTGCCCTTCCTTGCCTTTAAAGGAGTGCCCTTTGCCGTGCTGATGTTGCTACATGCCTTACTTCTTGCCTATCTCACACTGTGAATTTTTTCTAAGCTCTATACTAAACATTAAATCTGTTACGAAAAAGGAAGTAAACAAAATGAACACAAAACGATGAGCTTTAAAAAAGGACTTGTAACTAGAAAAACCGAATTAAAAAGAATATTAACAACAAATACTTTTTCACACCCAACCCAGTTCTGCAGAATCAGAATCAACGTTGAGTTTAAGCAAGCAAATGAGCCAATTGGAGTAAAGTGCCATGCAGATTTAAATTTTTCCCACTTGTGACGAATGCAGCTATCGATTTTTTTTTGCATGCTAGTTAACATTCGTGTCAGTCAGCTGTTGGCTTTCATACTGGCCAATAGAATCTTACTGCCTATTTGTGGCAGCCAGCTATAGGCTCTCACACTGGCCAGTAGAAAATGGCCACAAACTACATGAAAACTGCCGTAGAAGTATGAAAAAAAAATCGATTATTTCCACTATTGATGGGAGTTGGGAAATGCAAAGTCGGTCTTGGCCTTCCCGCTAACTTGGAGCATGTGCATGTAAATTTTGGTGCAAATCCGTCAAAAATTGCGTCCGTGCATTTGTTACACACACATCCTGCCTTTTATAGATAGAGATAATTTAGTTTTCTTGTTCTGGTCAACTGGAGTTTATTTCTTTATAATGTTTCTAAGGGAAAATTCATCCAGCATTATAAAGAAATAAACTCCAGTTGACCAGAACAAGAAAACTAAATTATCTACTAAGGGAAAATTCATCCAGTTTATAGTTAATGGGCATTTGATTTTTATAGAAAATGTTAACATTATTGTTAACACATTGTTGAGTTCTTTAAAGAAAAGTAGATGAGTGGATGAATTCACGTGTGCTTACATAAGGAATTTTTTTTTTATAATTACTTAAAAAAAATTTCAGAATGCAACAATTATTCTCTACAATTTAAAAAAAAAAAAAAAAAAAAAAAAAAAACAGACTACAAAAATATTTCTTTGGTGTACATGAGGTCAGGTGAAAATCTGTTTATAGATCATATGAGTGATGAGTTATAGGATTTTATTTATACATTGAAAGTAAATATCAATTTTAGAGTCAGTCATACAGAATCTTCTTCATATCTCCAGGTTGCAATCAATCAATTTTTCTTTAATGAGCAGAAAAGAATCCCAGAATCACAACATAATATTTCTCTTTTCTGTTTTAATGTATATGAAACAGTTTTGCATGTCAAATGTGTGAGGAATTCTAGTACAGTTGCAAGATTTGTATGATAGAAGAAAATAGGATTGGCCTCCCCTCATTGCAATGTTATATAAAATATATATTAAATCAAGTCTAATAATATTTCTACCATGGTCATATAGACATTGATACTGGTAGTAAGAACAAAGTGGAAATAGCGATAAAAGCAAATTTCAATAATAGGTTTTTTATTGAAAATCATGGGATGTACAAATTCTTTCAAAACTGATAAAAGATTCTCATTTAGAAAATTTGAAAGTATACAAGGCCACCACCTTTTTCTCTTTTTTTTTTTTCCAAAAATACATTTCCCTGATCTTATAGGCAAAGTTGAAGCATCTGGTCAGATATTTGCCCAGATGTCATAAACTACCAGTATTTTTACCTAACTTAATCCCATAATACTCTAAGATGAAATCTCAATTGGGGTCCTAAAGACCATCAAATACAGTAAAAGGTAATGAAATTTTATTAGATTTATCCATCTTGAAAATAATCAATCATTATTAACCGAACTTCAGTTGTCAAGAAAACACAATTTAAAAGCAACAATAACTTTTGCATACAAATAAACTAAACAATAAAATTAGAGAAAGTAAATTATAACGCATTAATATGATACTTGCTCACATAATTTAAGGAATACATCACTTTTTATATGTATTCATGTTTGCACTTGTTTATTTAAAAATATTATCCCTATCATATGCCATTTGAAAACAGTCTCAACAATTTATATATTGTAAGAAATCAGAAAATTTTGGTCAGACATTTTAAGAGTTTAATTTCATATTATGCGTTATAGCATGAAAGTTGTTAGAATTATCATTCATTTGTTTCAAAGACTATAAAAATGAAATCTCATAAGTTCAATTAGAGTTGTCAAACATCTGGCCTTGATGAGAATTTCGACATTAAAATCTTGAATTGGTCAACCAGTTAGGCCACTTTAACTTTTTCTTGATTTCTTTGTTTTCAAGTTATTTTGTCAATGCTGCTGTAATATTATTCAAGTTTCTTAAATGAAGCAGAGACAATGACATTTTTAACTAATATTTCTTTCATCTTAATTTTCAGCTCCTCTTCTATCACAACTTTCAGTGATATGAGAGTAGAGGCTGAACCTTCCTGCTAATAACACATTTTTCTTTTGCTTTGTTACAGAAAGCAGACTAACAAAATGATGTCTAGTATTTACATTAGTCGGACTATTGTCCTCATCTTTGTCGCCATATTTATCACAACGTTTCGGCTGTTGTACGCTCCGGCCTTCTTCAGGTGGTTGGAATTTCGAACTGAACCCTTTATTTCAATCACTGGGGTAGACTGTCCTCAAGGACACATGGCACAGTGGATAAAGGCGTTGGTTAGATCCAGTGACAGACCCAAAGAAGGTGAGTTCAATTCCTGGTTAAGGCAGTGGAGAACTTTCAGAGGGAAAATTAGCAGGAGATAACTGATAACTGACATCCATCAAACATGGCACGTGAACTAAAACAGCCTACCCCAGTGATCGAAATAAAGGGTTCATTTCAAATTCCAACCACCTGAAGAAGGCCGAGCGCATAAACGGCGAAACGTGACAAATATGGCGACAAAGATGAGGACAATAGTCCGACTAATGTAAATACTGTACATAATACCTCATCTCAGAAATATAGACAGAAAATGATGTCTGTCATGAAAGTGCACATGAATTATTTGTCAATGTTTACCGAATGTTTACAGAGACCAAACAGTGAATGCAAGCACAGCTAGGCAGTGGATAATGCATTTCAGCAGGGAAAACAACTATATGCATGACAAGCCACCTTTCGGGTTGTTCTGCAAAGTGAAATCAAAAGCAGCTTAAAAATGCATTGCCAATGTTGACAACCACTGTTAGAACATTGCTCATAAAATATATCAAATCTAAACTAAAAAGGTATAGTTGTGTATTGATAATTACTTGTAAAATAAATCTTAGCACATTATGTATGTGATATAAAAAAAGATTACAATAAATTGAAACTAAGTATGAAACCAATATCAAAAACATGAAAATGAGAATCAATTTTCAAAAGGAAAAAAAAAGGCAATTTATAACTTAATTCTAAAGATTTGCTGGATTCCAAATTCTTTAAGCTTGATTGACAGGCTATGGTTTCTCGGTCTACTGTTGCCATATTTTTAATTTTACTCACTTATTGCAGATTTTCTTCTATATGGCTTTCTTAGTAGTTTCAAAAGCAAAATAAAGCATTGTAAAATTGTATTTAATAATAATTTTAGTAATATAAAAAGTTCTTTGGACTTTAATTACAATGTATATCATTATAATCAAATAATTCTAACCTTGATTTTGATAATAATATAGTGATGGCAAAATGAGAAAATTCAAGCAAGTTTCATCATTGCTAAAAAGAAATTAATTCAGAATATAATGAACAAAGCATATTGCTAGGCCATGAAGTCATATTTCAATGAACTAATCAGAAATGAGATCAGTTTCCAACACGGATATGATGTCACAGTCTGACAAGCCAATCAGCATCAAACCAGCAATTTCAAAACAAATCTTTGTTCAACAAGATACCTATATAAAGAACCTAGACAGTACAATTTTAGATGGGATGATTTTTATCAGTTCTCCTTGTGCTGGTTGTCATCATAAAAACACCACATGGCCAAATCACCCACACATATGTATCACACACACACGTCATGTCATTCATTTCAACTTGACTGCAACAATTTTCACAGAGGACTACTACCCTAAAAACTTAAATATTTATAAATGAGTAATTACTCCTATATTCATTTAGCTAATACATACACACTAGGACTCCATATGTCTTGTTTATACATACATATTAAGACATTTTTTTCATATGTACAATGACCTTCATCTTCAAACACTTCAGAATTTTAAATTAATTGATCATCCCCTTCTGTCAATACATTATTCTCATTAACTATTTTCCTTCATGGCATTACATTACCAAAAAGATTACCTGCACACATCACTGTAATAATTTTGGTCAGTTGTAACCAAATTTTACTAGATATACAGGGTGCGATGGATATGCTAGACCACAAAAATCTCCTGAGCCGACCAAGCATAGAAATAAATAAAATATGGGAACCAGTAATAAGGAGTGCCAGAGAAAAGTGATGATAACAAAGTTGCAATATGAACTCTGGTAAAGACATGCAAAAATAACAGCAAAATTGCAATATGAGCACTGGTAAAAATGATGCTGAAAACATTAGGTTTATAATACTCAGAAGTTCATATCCTCAAGGACACATGGCACAGTGGATAAAGGCATTGGTTAGATCCAGTGACAGACCCAAAGAAGGTGAGTTCAATACCTGGTTAAGGCAGTGGAAAACTTTCAGAGGGAAAATTAGCAGGAAATAACTGATAACTGACAAACATGGCATGTGGAACTAGAACAGTCTACCCCAGTGATCGAAATAAAGGGTTCAGTTCGAAATTCCAACCACCTGAAGAAGGCCGAAACATGGCGACAAAGATGAGGACAATAGTCCGACTAATGTAAATACTGTACATAATACCTCATCTCAGAAATATAGACAGACTCTGTGCGATGGATAAATTGTCATCTAAATTATGTAAAAATAAAAATAACATCTCATTTTAACAGATATATTTACCAAAATTGCACAAAAATATCCTCATTTTAACAGATATATTTACAAAAATTGTACAAAAATATCTTGAAATACAAAAGAGTAAATTTATTCAATAAAATCGCCATTGGCGTCAACCAGATAACTTTGAAATCAGCTGCAACTCTTCTGGATGGTCTCCTTGTTTAATTTGGTGAATGTGCTTGAATAATCCTTGCCTTCACTTCATCTTTGGTATTACAAGGAGTTTTGTTGGTCTCTTGCTCAACTGCACCCCACACATAATAATCAATAGGGGGCACATTTTGGGAAGTTAGGTGACCAAATGGAAGGGGTGATGTGGTCAGAAATTGTCTGACAGAAATTGTCTGACAGCCATCACTGGGTTCTTCTGCTTGTGTAGCATGGTGCAGAGTTTTGTTGCCAGACATAAGGTCTTCCAACAGCCACTCAGAGCAGCACTACCTCCTTGATGTAGACCTCCATATTGAGCCTGAGGCCCTGTGGGAAGATGAATGGAGGCATAATGTCACCATCACTCCAAACACCTTCATAATCACCATTAGATTCATCCAACTCTTTCTGAATCCTCTGCAATGTCCTCGGATTGACACCCAGATACTCTGAAATGTTCATATTGGAACTTCTGGCATGAATGCCAAGTCGTACAGCATATTGTTACCAAATTTCTGGCAGAGGGAATTGTGTCAGTGCCCAACTGACCCTACTATACTGTGCAGTCAACAAAATCAAAAACAATGTGCATGCATGAAATAAAAAATTAAAATGGCGACAATTTACCCAACACACCCTGTATATTAACAAAGGCAATGAAACAGCTGATGTCTGTTTGTCTGTTTTAGGTCATTAAAATACCAAACATGTTATAATTTGATTTATGAGAGAGAGTGAGAGAGAGACACACACAAACTTTTTTCCTTCCTTTTATTCTTCTTTCTTTTATATGGTGGTGAGAAATTGACTGTTCAGTAAGGAAATGATATTTATGAATGTAAAATACAAAAGAGGGATGACATTCACTAGCAAGTAAAGGTAAATAGCCTCAAAGCAAAAAGAGTGACTAATTAGTGACATGTGAGTTAGTTGGCATGGGTCAGTATTGATGTTTGGAGTCAAGGAACTCTGTTATAAAATGTCTATGTTTTTATCATAGTATGAAACAAATGTCCATTTTCTGACCATTGAGAATTGCATTTTGAATTCAGTAATAATCAATAGAAAAAAAAATCAATATATTTCTAATAAAGTATCTGTAAAAGCATATATGGTCCAAAAATGGTATAGCTTTAATATAGGAACTTCCACAGATTTGCTAAAAAATAACCCAAACTTAGTAAAGAACAAAATTTCATGCTATTGTCAAGAGGAAAGACCAAAGGATTATTTACATTATTCGGACTATTGTCCTCATCTTTGTCACCATATTTATCACAATGTTTCGGCCTTCTTCATGCAGTTGGAATTTCGAACTGAACCCTTTATTTCGCTCACTGTTCACTAGTTCCATTTTCAGTTCTCCTGAAAGTTCTCCACTGCCTTAACCGGGTATTGAACTCACACTCTTTGGGTCCTGTCACTGGATCTAACCAACGCCTTTATCCACTGTGCCATGTGGACATCTGGGTATTATAAACCTAATGTCTTCAGCAACCATTTTTACCAGTGCTCATATTGCAATTTTGCTGTTAACACATCATGTTTTTACCAGAACTCATATTGCAACTTTGTTGTTATCATTGCTTTTCTCTGGCACTCCTTATTACTGGTTCCCATATTGTATTTATTTCTATGCTTGGTCGGCTCAGGAGATTTTTGTGGCCTAGCATATGTGCTGATTCCTTAAGTTTACGAATTTTCCAATGGTGTTCCTTGTCTATGATCCATCAAACATAGCATGTGGAACTAGAACAGTCTACCCCAGTGATCGAAATAAAGGGTTCAGTTCGAAATTCCAACCACTTGAAGAAGGCCGGAGCGTACAACGTCCGAAACGTTGTGATAAATATGGCAACAAAGATGAGGACAATAGTCCAAATAATGTATTTTTTAATGTCATTCATAACATTTGAAATTTTGGTTAAAAATCTTTTTCTTGTGTAAATGGGAGGACCAAAGATTATTATAGGAAATTTTAGTCTTTTTTTTACTTTTTTTTTTTTTTTTTAACAGTGAAAAATACATTGATTTAAAAATTCTTACAAAAATCAAATAATTGCCAGATTTTAATTAAACTTTCAGGACTTAGTCACAAATGAATGAAATTATTATAGAAATGTTCTTTTTTTTTTTTCCAGAAAATTTTGGTAAAAAATTTTTTTTTTTTTTTTTTTTTCATCTGTTATCCTGCCACTTATTTAATTTTATGAAATTTAGAGAAATTCATTTTTGTACCGCTTAATGTTTATATTAGTTTTATGCAGAACTCCTTGGAGAATTTAAATGATCAATTTTTTAATTTTTAAAAACAGGTATCCCAGTTACAGAAAATCTGCTCTGAATTGTAAAATAAAAAAAATGCTGTAAAGCAAAGACCTCATTTAATTAGAAAAACTTTTAATTGCTTCTATGATTAAGATGGTGCTAAAATAAGCAAATTTAGCAATTTCAAGACAAAAACTCTTTTCAGTCAATTTAAATTAGTTTTGAAATACAACAGTATTTTGCATATTGGATAGATTAAATTTAGTCTATTAGCTTGAAATTAAAGCTAAAATAAAAGCTTCAAGTAACCTTAGGTAATGCATTTCTATGGAGGTGTCTAGTTTAATATAATTACAAAAAAATAAAGGTTAAAAAGACTTACATTTTAGTTTTCAGATTCTTGATTCTTTTTTTTTGCCACAAAAAATATTAAAACTTACCTGAAAAGAAGAAAAATGAAATTTAATATTTTAAAATATACAACATTCCAATTTTATGTATGCTTTTTCACTATCCTATAAATCCAATAGCAAATTCAGAGATAAATTCATTGGCATCAAGCCATTCAAATAGTGTGTTATACATTTTATGAGGCAAAAAAGAAATAATTTCTCTCATTAAACCAGAATAATAATTTATAATCCTTTTGTAATAAAATTGTCAGTGAATTTTAATAACAAAGAACCTGTAATTTTCTATTCATCAAAGACATAAATATGACAGGTTTTTAATGTTTTCTTCTCTAAATACAAGTCAAATTGTTGGGTTATCCCATTTAATAAAAATTGGAATGAATAATAACTGATATCTGACTTTAATGTGTCATAAAACTATTCACAGCAAGTATTTTGGTTATATAAAACAAATAGAGAGAGAAGGGGGGAAAAAAGTTTAACTACTTGAGGATAGTTGATATCTCACAAGAATTTTTTTTTAATAGAAATCTTTTTTTTTCTTAAACTCCAGCAGTGAATCAAAAGATTTTAATGATGATGACGAAGGAAGTTAAAGTAATGGTTTAGAATAAGTAAAATAATTAAGCGTAAATTACTATTGGTTAGAAGAAAAAAAAACAAAAACAAATACAACCAAATGCTAAAACGCAGTTTAAATGATGCAAACTCTAAGCTGAAAATATCATTGCTTATTGGATAGTTTTCCAACATGTAAAACATCAGTAACTGAAGATGCAGTTCAATATTTCTCAGTTGTTGGGCCATGCAAACAAAAGCAGATTTAAATAAAACAAAAAGTGTAAGCAATACATGTTGGGTTTCTTTAAAATCAACTTTATTGACCAAAACTATACATCCCTTCTCTTCATTTTATTTTTTGTTTTAGCAAAAAACAATTTTAAGCCAATGCATTGATATCTATACATATAATATAGACATTTGATTACATATACATTTACTGGTACAAATATATATATATATATATATATATATATACACACACAGACACATGTATACACTTTATATGATATTATTGGTAATTTAATGAAAATTTCTTAATCAGCAAAAAAAAAAAAAAAAAAAAAAAAAGCTATAGAAATTTATAAATTTCATGAATGACACCTTGAAACAGTTTCATTTTAAAAAGAAAAAAAACTTCTTGTGAATGCATTCATTTTGTTCAAACCTTTAGAACTCTGCATTAATATTACTTCCCTTTCCATTGCATTATTTTTCAATGCCTCTCAATTGCAGTAATCGTATTGTTAATTTCACTCAAAAGTGTTTTCTGTTGCCATAGCAGGATATGACAACACAACTATGAAATTCAAACAAATCAGTCACTTTCTGTTGCAGGATAAACTTTCTACAAAGCAAATGAAGTTATATACAGAATGATAAAGGTTAAAAACTGTTTAACAAATCTTAATTTATATAAAAATATAATTATTCATGCTTTGGGCATTATTAACAGAGAATAAATAAAGGTTGAAATTAAAATGTGAAATAAGTACATTACTAATGAACACAAGTCAAAGTGATTTGAGCAAAAGTCAGCCAATAAAATAAAAGGGGATCCTCACAATCTTCTTTTGAGAAGAACAAGTCAAAGATAGAAAGAAAGAAATGATATATTATTAAGAAAAATAACTATTTTTGTATGTGAATGACAAAAGCCAGATCTGCAATACAAGGTCATATAAGTAAATCTTCTTATATGTTATACATATACAAGCATTTACAAAACTTAGTCTAGTTCAAGACCATAATTGTACGGTACTCAGTGACAACTGAAATCATTGCATAGTAATGATAACTTATTAAACCATGACTAAACATAATAACTGGATTCTCATTTCTAAGTATACCTGTCAGCTAGAGTTGCTAGCTAATCCCTGTTGTAGATTCTTGCTCAGGCACATTTGTGTTTCAACAACATCCACAGAACCAATCTGTGTTTTTTATTGCATCTATGCTTAGTGGACCTTAGTTACAGTTTCTGAGAGAGATGGTGTGATCAACAGGTTGAACAAGGCCAGCACACTCAAACGCTTAGTCACAATGGCTTGTGGCTTTGTGCTAACACAGCCATTAACAAGTTCCAGTTTTGTCTAGCCTATTTCACTCAGAGTTTAGATCAACTCATCATGTGTTTTTTAAATACTTCCCAACAGTTTCACATGCAAGGCCTGGTTTCTCCCAAAAATTATTTCTGAACATTTTGAGCATTTAAATAAAATTATCAATTTAGAATGTTTAACACACACATGAACATCAATATAAAATAAAGTGTCTGTGTGTTTACAAGAAACACAAAAGAGGATTTCAAAGTTTCTTATTTTCTAGCAGCAACAAGTCTAAGTTTTATTTAGTATTCCTGTTATTCTTATGTTCAGTTTATTGGCTTTTTTCTTTAGAAAAAGGTATCCTTTTCAGCCAACACTTTTTTTTACAGGTAATCATTAGCACAAATCTGATGAAACAAGGGATAATATTCACAAAAGAAAAAATATATTCAATGACGAGTGTAACTTTGGAACACAATTAAAACAATAGTAAATAATTCACAATTAAAATAAATGATAAACTGTTTCACACACACACACATATATATATATATATATATATATATATATATATATAATTTTCAGGAGCACCGTGTGTGTATGTATATCTAGAGATTTAGTTGAAGACCAACGAAAGCCCTAAGATTTTTTTTTTTAATTTCTATATGGTTCGGACTATTTTTTTCTGTTTTTTGGATAGAATTTAAACAATGTCTTCTGAGAATTTTTGGCTGTGAAAGAACCAGAAAAATTGAATAAATCAACCCAACCTGCATAAATGATGAATTGCTGTCCACAGCTTATATATATATATATATATATATATATATATATATATATATATATATATATATATATATATTATATATATATATATATATATATATTGTTTAGTTTATTATTCTCATCTTTATTGTCATATTCAGAATATTTCAGCAGTTGCACACTCTGACCTTCTTCAGGTGATAGTTGTTGGAATTTCAAACCAAACTTTTTATTTAATCCACAGGGGTACTTTTATAATGTGCTTTATAGTGCTTATAAGTAATGCTTTGGCTACTTGCCATGACAACTGTATTATTTAGTCTGAAGACCAACTCCAAACGTCTTCTTTTTCTTACCTCTGACCTGGACCTCTTTATAGTTATGGACTAGTTCATAAAGTCACTGGAGGGTGTACTATTTACTTATTCCACATCTTCCCTTTTAAGATTAATACTTTTTATAAATATTTTATTTTTTATTAATATTAGTATCTCTTTCTCTTCTTTCTGGAGACTTTGCCAATGTACTTGACTTTATAGCATTTCCATCTTGGATCCACTTCAGTATGCTTTCTTTTTCTGGAACTTGTCCTTGTAGGTTCCATGACTTCTTGTGGTGCTGGCACATCAAAAACGTCATAGCATTTTATCAGTTCTTCTGGTGTTTCAGGTCTTTCATTAATAAACCTTTTTTTTCAGCTGATTATTATGCTGTTTTCCCATGTTTCCTTGCCATCCATATATCCTTTATTCTTTCCTTTATCACTGACCTTCAAACTTTTGGTGTTATTTTTGTTATCCGTTAGTGTTTTTCGACTTGGTAATAACTTGTCAAAAACCAGTTTTACTTTCTTAGCAAACATTAATTCCACCCGCAACATGCTTGATTGTGTTGATTGGGGGTTAGGTTTTACATGGTCAACTCTCAGAAAATTTTAAGTGCTTCCTCATTTACTTTCTCAAGACTAGCTTTCTTCAACACACTTTTGAACGTTCCCACAAACTGTTCCACTTGTCCATTCAAACTCAAGTGATACAGCGAGGTCATAATATGCTCAAAGGAGAACATCATACAAAAGTCTTTAAATTCTTTACTTGTGAATTGTATTTCATTATAATAGACTATGGTATCTAGTATGCCATATCTCATAAACAGTTCATGCAAGCAATTCACTGTCACTGCAGATGTTGGATTTTTGCACTTATAAATTTCCAGCCATTTGGTGAAACTATCAACTATCACAAGATAATGTGATACATTCATAGGACCTGCAAAATCTATATGCAGTCTTGACCATGACATGTCTGTTTTTGGCCAAGGGTTTATCTTTGATAGGTAGTTTTGCTGCCAGAGCACAACCTCTGCAAGATTTCACTATTTATTTTTCAATATCTTGGTCCATTCTGGTCCAATATATGAAACTTCTCAGAGATTTCATTCTTGAAATAGCTATGAAAATCTTTCAGTATTTGCTTTAGTAACACACTAGGTATTACACTCCTTTGGCCAAACATTACTCCACCATTGCACAGTGAGTAAGCATTTAAGTCTAGATTTTGTTCTTTGTTACTTTCTTTCAATTGCTTTTTTATTTTCACAATAAAGATATCATTTTCCGCTTTTTAATTTATTTCTTCCAGGGTAACTCTTATACTATGTTGCACAAAATGTTTTTTTTTATTATTTCCATTTTGTTTTTAGTACTGCAATGGCCATGTCCTCAAATGGTTCTGCAATTTTAGGTATTACTATTGATAATCCATCTGCATGTCCTAATTTTTTAGATGGTTGGTACTCCATTGTAAAATCATAGTTTAATAAGATGGTACCTTAGCATTGTAGTCTATTAGTTGTATGTATAGGTATTCCTTTCTTTGAACCAAATAGAAGACTAGTCTGTTTGCAACCTAAAATTTCTTTGATGTATAAATTTATGAAATTTCTTCACAGCAAATATGATTGCGAGATCTTTTACTATCTGGCCGTAATTTTTCTCTGCTGGTAGAAGCGAGTGTGAAGCATGAATGAAGGCTTTCATTTTACCACCATCGTATTTGTGCAAAATCACTGCTCCCATACTGTACTCACTAACATCTGACGTCACTACAATTTCTACTTTTGAATCATAGTGTACTAATGATAAATCTGATGCAAGTTTCTTTAATTTGTCAAATGCTTTTTGGCAGTTATCATTCCAGTTCCATTTTACTCCTTTTTTTTTTTTTTTTTTTTTTTAATAGATCGTTCAGTGGAGCTCTCAAATTATGCATATTATGTACATATATTTGATAGTAATTAGCCAGTCCTAGAAAGGCTTGTAACATAGTCACCTTTGTTGGTAGAGGCATATTTTTAATTGCACTTGCCCTCAATGGATCCGGTTGACGACCATTTTTATCAATAATTTGACCAAGGTAATTAATTTCCATCAAAAACAATTCACATTTTTCTTCACTAAGCTTAAATTTGTACTCTCTTAGTTTTTTCAAAAATTTTTTTCCCATGCTCAACATGTTGTTCTTTAGATAGACTTTTGATTAAAAAATTCTAAATCACAATCTGCAAGCATGGTATCCATAGCTTATTGAAAAATAGCTGGTGTCACCTTTATATCAAACAGAAATCTGTTAAAATTATATAATCCTCTGTGCATATTTATAGCCATTAATTCTGAACATTCAATTTCAATCTGAATTTGAGAAAGATAGTTTTGAAAATATTCTTCCACCGTTTAAATTCAAAGAAAATTCCTCTGGACTTTGTAATGGGTAGTTATGTATTTCTAAACAACTGTTTAATCCTCTCAAGAAATCCATGCAAACACAAATTTCATTATATTTTTTCCTTTAGATATTCTACTGGTGCAGCCCATTTTGAATGGTTAATTTTTTCTATTACACTAATTCTATTGAGTCTGTCCTACTCTTGGTTGACTTGTTCCAATGCTGTGAATGGTATGCTTTATTACAGCTTAAATACTGGTAATGAACCTTTTTTTAATCCTTCCTTCAGATTTTCACTGACTTTTTAAACTGGTCACTTGTTCACTTACGTTTTTACAATAAACGTTTATTGACAAATCCCAAAGTTCAAATAGTTCTATCCAGTCAGTACCCAATAAATTTGTAGCATTTTCTAATACATAAGCTTTAGTTTTTACATGCTTATTATGGAATGAGACATTACAAGTCATTTCTCAAAAAAAAAAAAAAAAAAAAAAACTGAAATCCTGACTTTGGAAGTCCTCTTTAATAAAGGCTTTCCAATTTCCTCCTATGTGGTTTCACTGATTATTGAAATATCACTATCAGTGTCCAGTAGCATTTTCACACCCACATTATTTTCACATTCACAAATTTCCTTTTGTTTTCTGTGACCATTTTTTCTGTTGCAATGTTGTGTACAAATTTCTTCCCATGAGAATTTTTTCTTGCTTTTGTTTTGCAGTGTTACTTTAATAAACCTTGTTTACCACACTTGTAACACTCTGCATTTTTAAATGGACAGTCTTTTCCAAGATGTAATTTACCACATCTAAAACAAGGATTTATTCTCCTTTTTGTACATTTGTCCTTTGCTTGTTCCAAAGCACATTCTTTTTTCTGAATTTCTTCAGCGTCATGTTTCAGACTTAGAATTGTCTGGCAATCATCCACTATTTCTTGCAATGTAATATTACTGTTTTGTTCAATGTTCGCTAAAATTTTCACTTTTATTTCAGCATCTTTTTTAGCTGTTAAACCTTGAAAATTTTTGAAGATATCTGGAGTTATTTCCTTTATTCTAAACTTTTCACATTCTTTGTTGATGATATCAGCATACATGACAAAATTTTTGTCCTCTTTTTTTTGGTTATATTCATGTACCTCCAACAAGCATTAAACAGAGAGCTCCTACCACTAAAGATTTTTGTTAGAATGTGCACCATGTCTTCAAACCCAATTTTAACTGTTTATTTTTGGTAATATTTAGTTGCAGTTTTCATACTCTATCAGAGCTATTTTCCTCAACAACAATCTCATTTTTCTCTCATCTTCCCTGCCACTGCATTCCTGACAATATTTGTTCATATGAAAATATGCATTTTTTTTTTTAAAATCAACTTGGTTAAAATTATCGTCACCCTTTATCCTTATTCCTGAAGCAACAAATATTTTTTCCTGTACTTGCTCACTTAGTATGAATTTCCCAAATCCTTGTAACTTCAGTTACAACTTGTATGAGTTCCTGAATCCTTGTTACTGTTATAAGTCATAAGACTTCTGAAACCTCATCACAATAGTTATAAATTACTTGAGTTTCGAATCCCTCATCACCAGTGTTATAATGTGCTTCGTAGCACTTATAAGTAATGCTTCAGCTGCTTGCCATTACAACTGTATTACTTACTCTGAAGATTGACTCTAAGCATCTTCTTTTTCTTACCCTGACTGGATGCTGTTTACTTATAGTTATGGATTAGTTCATATAGTCACCGGAGATGATTGCTCTAATTTCACATACCATTCCCCTTGATAACTCAACCCCTGATGTGGCCAGGTATTGAACTCACAAGTCACTTTTGGATCAACCAACCATGTATCCTTGGGACATTAGTGAGTGAATTTTTGGTACTTATAAAACTTAATGTATCAATTCAATTTTTTTTTTTTTTTACAATAGCTAATATTACAATTTTTTATTCTTGTTGTTTTCCTTTACCTCTCTGTATTACTGGTTCCTATATTGTATTAATTTCTATGCTTGGCTGGCTTAAGAGATTTTTTCATTTCCCCTCATGTTACAACCTAAATAAAGGATTCTGTTCAAAATTCTAACGAATATCAGCTGAAGAATGCTAGAGCATACAACTGCCGAAGCATTGTGAATATAGCAATGAAGATGAGGACAATAGTCCAAATAGTGTAAATAGTTACAATGGCTCATCTCAAAAATGTGTGTGTGTGTGTGTATATATATATTATTTAATGAAACATGCATCAATATATATATATATATATTATTTTGGCAGCAATCCCTCTTTTATATAAGTTTCGTTAAAGACAACTGACAAGGTACTGCAATTAAGCTTTTTATTTAATTTTTTTTGTATTCATACAAGCATTTTCTTTTCTGGACTCAAAGTGTGTAAAAAATATTTAATGATTCCTAATTGAGCTATGGTCAAATAAATATAACATGAGTCATCTAGATAGGCATGTAGTAGTGACCAATTTAAGCACTCACAAAAACCTACCAAACTCCATCTGAATCATACTAGCAGAAAATACAAGTATAATAAACTCATTCACATGTATAAAAAGAAATAAAAATAATGGAAGCCTTTTTAATAAAAAAGAAAAAGCCAATACTCAATAACATTAACTACAAACACAGCCACCATGTTTAAAAAATGAAACATTTCTTTAACTCCCGACACATGCATAAAAAAACCCACATATTCAGTTAAAAATTAAAAATAAAAATTGTCCTTCATAATGGCTAAAAGAATAGCCGAAAACACTCAGATATGCTGAACTTTTGGACAGTTTTACACACTTTGTGTCCAGAAAAGAAAACACTTATATGAACACAAAAAAAAAAAAAAAAATAAATAAAATGCTTAAATGCAATACCATTTCAGTTGTCTTTAATGAAATTTGTGTGTGCGTGTATATATATATATATATATATATGCACACATTATTATGTTTTATATATGTGAATGTCTGCACAATCCTTCTGTGATACCATATATTTAGAAAATATAGCCATCTGGTCTCTTATTAAAAGAATTTGTAATCTAATACACAAGGAATATTTGGTGTGTTCATGCATTTGTATTTTGTGGGAGTGTCAAAAGATAAGGAGAAGAAATAATAAAGATTTTTGTTGGAAAACCTTTTTTTTTTTTTTTTCTTTCTTACAGAGGACAATAATACATGGATATTTATGTAAGAACTTTTGATTAATGTGTTAAGAACAAAAAATACTGTTAAGCAAATGTCAACAGACCTTGTGACCCACAAACAAGTTATATATATATATATATATATATATATATATATATATATATATGTGTGTGTGTACTTAATGGAAAGTGCCCAGTATCAGTGATAGAGCTAACTTATTCAGTTGTATGCATATGAGTTTGTGAATCTGAGTTTCATGCTTTTGCAATCATCAGACAAACTGGTTTCTATTTTAAAATTGGATCTATCTATGCTTGTTTGACTATGTTTGGTGGTGGGAGGGGGAATCTACGCCTGTAATTGGGGTGACACTCTCATCTGCATAGACACACAAGTAGATTCCCCCACCACCACCAAACATAGTCAAACAAGCATAAATAGATCCAATTTTTAAAAAATAAACCAGTTTGCCTGATGGAAACCCAGGGTCACAAACTCATATCCATACAACTGAGTGTGTGTGTGTGTTGTGGTGGCTGGCAGCTTGTATCCAAGTATACCTGTCTACTAGGACAGTGTGTGAGAATTGGTTGGAAGCACACTTCCCAAAAAAAAAAAAAAAAAAAAAAAATACAAGTCCAATAGGTCCAATTCTTCAATCTCAAGTACACAAATCCTTGGCAGAAATGAGACTCCTCTTGAATGAGCATACCATGCTTTTATGTACCTGATCCAGCCATCGCTCAGCCAATGAGTGCTCAGAACCAGCCAATAAAAGTGACTATAAGTGACATCACCACATCCACCCACACAAAGTGTTGCCCGATTAACCTTCGGTCTGAAGTTTGCCAATTTGTCATCTCCACACTCCATTGCAAAACCTACACATGACTCTGGCCCTTTTGAGTCACTGAGTTAAATTTCTGCTACACTCCCCACTGATCTCCTGATCACATCTGATGCATCCCGGAGCAGGTCTCTTCTGTTGCATACTCCCTTAAAGAGGAACAACATAAGTCATTTTCAAACGAACTACTGCCTGGAGGATCATCGGGTGCTCTGATATCAGGCTCTAAACTGCTGTTACCAGAGGAATCACCTGGCAAACTTGATTCTAAGTACACAAATTGTTCACTCTCTTCTGTGGCACTATTGGAGTTTGATGATGGATATGACCCCTGGAAAGGGCATAAATACTTCACATGCTGCAGCGCTCCATCAATCTGCACCAACTGCAGACTGATTTCTCGGGTTACACAGCCAATTTTGAATTTGGTCATGCATCTACCCTGTGGATTCTTTAACCAGACGATGTCCTCTTCTTTGTATGCCCCTTGAATGTTTTGCAGTTAAGTGAGGGCATGGCATCAATGTTTCATTCCTAGATGTGGTAACTATGCAGCACATCGGCCGGTACTGTAGAAGATGAAAAGCTGTCCTTGAGAGTGACATTGTCCCAGTAGACCACCTCTGGCACTGAACATTGCTTTCTGGCTGCGATGGTCTTGATACTTCTATGACCATGTTTGATAATCCCATTGCCAGCCAGTGCATGGGAATCTCAAGTGCACCCACCAGCTACATAAAAAGTTCTTGAAGTACTTACAAGTGAATGCAGTGTTATTATCAGTCAATATTTTAGGGGGGGGGGCACTCATAAAAAAATTGATTCCAGCTGTTGAATGATACTAGTAGAGTCCTGTCAATGCAATAGTCACCATATTGCAAACCAAGAGGGACTGCAATCAATGAGCATTAGGAAATGACCGACTCCCTAATGGGTAATGTCCATCACTAACTTGATCCAGGTTAGCTTTACACCCAGGGTTCCTTTCTTCCAATGCACTGGTGCTGGATCAGTTGACTGGCAGGCTTCGACAATAGATTCAACAAGCTTTCGAGACACAAATGAGCCAACAGACGTGGCAAAGTATAAGGTCCTTTTCACGGCCAGGTGGCCACTTTGTTGGTGGATGTTGGTCACCTGATTCTTGTGCAATCTGCTCCCCACAATGGTGCAGCCTTCCTGCACTGGCACTTCTCCTTGCCTATGTAAATCCAACCACCTCCATGGCACAGTAAGACAGTCTGCACAGTTTAGACAGGATTTCACCAGCGTTACATCTATCATCAAGGTGTATTCCTCCACCAATGCTTGCAATGTCTCTAAGCGCCACCTTACCAGCATCTCACCTGCCACCTTTGTGTTCACTCATGACTCACAAGTCAGAGTGTCAGATATCCATCAATGCACATGTATCAAATCCATAACCAGGTGTAACACCAATGCCCACCATTTAAGGGCTAGATTTATACCTTTTATTGCTGTATCGAGCTCAGCCAGATTGATATACTTGGCATCTTCAGTTGGACACAGCCAACAAGAATCATCCACGATACTCCCATTCACTTTTAATGCCACTCTTGTGAACACAGAACTTGTATCTACCCAAACCTTCATCTCACTACCATCCACACACCAGTCTCCTCTCACAAGATCCATCTCATGTACTTTGGCCAGTTTCCGTTAGCATGCAACAGAAGGAGACATCCTTAACGCCATCATCCCATCCATTGGTCACTGCACTTGCCTGCTGCTTTATGAATAGAGTCGCCACTCTGAACCATTCCTGCACAGGGAAAAGATGCCCCGACAGGTGACGATCTGTGAAATGTCTGGGATTTCACCTACTCGTTTCCATCGAAGGATGTTGTCCTTTCCTGAGACCTGCAGGCCCAGGACTTTGGTTCAGTCTTCTAATCGCTCTGGATCCTTACAGACGAGACCATAATCGGATGTGCTGTCACACATGCCCTACAGAAACCAGTTTTTCAATAATGAAAATGTCGCCAATATATGTTGACATGGCACTCTTAACTGCCTGATCTCGATTTAACACGGTGTCAATGACAACTTTCATGATGAGCAGTGCCACATCTAACCCGAAACCCAATCGTGTAAGGCAAAAATCACTTGCTGCTTGATTCACTTTCAAGTCCAAAGCTCACCAATTCACCGTCTCCACATTTCATTGCAAAACATACATGCGACTCTGGCCCTTTTGGGTCACTGAGGTAAGTCTCCATTATAGGCAGTTAGCCAATCCCCATTTCAGACGCCTGCTCACGCACATTTGTTTGTTCTACACTCACAGAGCCCACCTGTGGTTTATATTGCAACTATGCTGAGTAGAACTTAGTTACAGTTTTTGGGAGAAGGTGCATTATCTGGTGTGATCAATAGTCTGAACAAGGCCAATACACTCAAACCCTCAGTCATGATGACTTGTTATTTCGTGCTAGCACAACCATAAACTACTCCCAAATTGTTTCATCTATTCAATTTCACTCACAGGGCTTGGGTCAACCAATGGTATGGTTTTCAGGTACTAGGACCACCTCCCCAGGCTGATAACATCAAGGAGTCACATTTGATAAATTGACCATGATGAGATTCAAACCCAGGCCTCATGGTCAGAAAGCAAAGTTCTAACTACTCAACCACATGCCCATATATATATATATATATATATATATATATATATATATATATATCACTTTAAATGTTATTTTTAGTGTATACTTGTATTTGAGTAGGCACTCTGTTTATTTATTAAAGAGTATATTTATTTTTGTTTATCAGCAGCCTGAATGTTTGAGAAATCTTTTTTTAAAAAAAAAAAATTAAGCCTGGTACACCTTAATCGACATGGCCAGTCGATCAAGCAAGGTCAAATTTAATGACTTCAAGCAAAATTCTTCCCATTATAGAATCTCTAAGTTTTTCATATATGCACAGTTTTATATCCAAAAGTAAACAAAGAGAATTTTTAGAATGGATTTTTTACTAATCCAAGAGATTTTTATTTGTATGTGTGTGTGTACAAAAAAAAAAAAAGAAAAAGAAAAACATGCACACAAAATATACATATTGGCAGGCACCAATTTTAGTGCAGATGTCAGTGAATTTGATCCTCAGCATGTGTTCAATAAAATCCAACATTTGTTCAAATAGATATAAAACATCTATATTTTTATAACTATTTAATTAAATCTTCCAGGATTTGTCATTACGGGCTTTAAAACCAAATTCAACAATTTCTATGAATAATATTTATTTCAATACATCAACAGGATATTTTACCAAATTCTCACCAATGTGTTTTGGGTTTGTTGACTTTTAGTAAAACTTGGAAAATCATTACCAAACTGATTAATGATTTCACCAGATCTGTCAAAATTCAACGTCACAGAAATTGGGAATTAACCAAATGAAAATAATGTTTTCAATGCATTTTCTTCGTAAAGGAAAAGTCAGAGAATAAGGTTACTTATAATTTAGTAAAAAAAATATGGAAGGCTTAAGTCAGATGCCACAAATAAATATTTAAGGCTTAGTTATTAGAAATAGAATTAGGTAAATATTGGGAACAAATTTTGCATAGTATGTTTTTTAATCCCATTACCATTCATACACATTATTGTAATTTCCTTTACAGATTTAGGAAACTGGAGATTAACCTTTCAGAATGATCACCACATGTAAATAGATTCAAATATATTGGAAACAGATTTTCTAAAAATGTTAATTGAAGATATTGAAATTAAGAATGGCAACAAGTACTTTGTCAAAGAAGAAAACAGAATCATTATATAAATGTTAATGTCAGTCTTCTTATAATAAAGCAAATATATAAAATTAAGCGAAACTTGTCCTGATTCAAACCTGGAAGCAAACAGGCAAGCAACATACCAATAGGCCACTGTACATCTGCTGAAATATTTGGGTAAATTTAGCTTTGGAATACTAACATTTTTTTTTTTTAAGTTTGTAATTATTTCTATTGCCAACTATTGGTTAAATAGAGTATACTCTGTTCTCTAGCCTTGGGTGGTTGCCAACCTAGGAAAGCTCTCAATGCAAAACCATGGAGTATGCAATAAGAAACTATTCACTATGGCAATTCAGGTACTAAAAAGAAAAAGGAAGCTGATAAAGGCCAGAGAGCACAACAGCCGAAACGTTGTGATAACAGCAACAAAGATGAGGAAAATAGTTCACTTGTAAATAGTGTAAATAATGAAACTGTGAAGGCTTATGAATGCTTACATCATGAAAGAACATGGCAATTTAAAAAGTTATATATTTTCATAGATTACTTACATTTATTTTTTCAAATGATATTCATACATTAAACTCATGTAAAAAAAATTTAACACTTTGAATTTTTATTACAAGACAACCATGCAATTAACATTTGTTTCATATAAATTTAAAGTACTCCCATTTTAATCCAAAAGTTTTAATGAAAATCTTTTAAAGATAATAAAATAAAGCATTTTCAAAATTTTACAAAGAATTTAAGTTTGATTTTTTTTTTTTTTATATTCTTTGAAAACAATACCTATCATTTATTTCACCTATTTAAAAAATCATTTGATAGAAATTCTGAGGTCAATAAGAATAGGAGTGTGACTTAATGGGAGCAAAGCGATAACCATTCTCTGAAAGTCATCGCCTCAGGGCTTTACTGCCATTTTTAGCTTTAAAGAGAACCACGCTAATAAAAATGACTAACTTATTTGCAGACAAAAGCTCTTCTCCTTTTTGGACAATTGGATAAAAGCCAACATAAATGTTATTAAAAAAAAAAAAATCTCCATAGACAAACCATAGACAAATATATAAAACAAGCAAAATATGGTAAGAAAAATTAATTGTTACAAGCTAGCCTATTTTAACCACTTATTATAAAGGGATACTGAAAAATTCTTGCCCAAACCATATCAGATTTTTTTTAACAGCTTTTTCTGGCTGAGAAAATTTCAGCAATCCCCACTATATTAGAACATGACCTGAAGTCCAAGGAAACAGTGGAAAGAAATTTAAAAAAAAAAACAAAAAAAAACGTGTGAAATGTTTACAAACATTAAAGGGTGTAGTAGTTACTGTTGTTTTCTCCAAAATGCATCATAAAAGAGAAGAGTGATCATTAAAAATCCACGTTGGCTGACATATCCAATATGGCATCTGAATAATATCCATCTGTGCTAAAAGAGGAACTGAAGGCTAAAAGCTTTATGAGAATTTTGTACTGACAATGGAAATTATGAATAGAAGAGAAAACAGAGATTAAAAAAACATCAGCAATGAGTTTGAGGCTTGTCAAAACTCTGATTAAATGTTATCAGTGAGGTTCCAGCAAGTGACTGGAACTAAGAGATTGACATAGCAAACAACAGAAATTGTCAAGTATTTAATAAAAAGATTTTAATTTTTTCTTTAACCCTAACCTCACTCGTTCTATTTCACAAGTTTGGCCAGTTTGTTGGCAAGACAGAGATGTTTGATTTACAATCAAAAAATATTTCAGCGTTATGTTCTATTTAAAGATATTTGGTAGGATGAGATTTTAGTATCACTTGTTTCCATATCGTAATCTTGTTTGTCAGAGGTAATGGATGACAATAGGCTGACTTCATACTGACAAGATGAAGTCTCTTTTTTTTTTTGAGCCTCTGAAAAATCCTCCTTCAGTGATTACTTCCTAATCAATCTGATTGGAATTTCTATTTAAATAATATGTATGCATGCATATCTATATCGGCACACTAAACACATGTTTATGTGTCTATGTTAGAGAGAGAGAGAGAGAGAAAAGATAATGATTATTCTCATTGAAAGGAAAAGGATAATTTTTCTTCATCTATGTACAGTGTCTCTTTAGGGTGTAGGTGATCATGCCTCTCCACATTTTCCTATCCTTTATAGCTCTTAGTAAATTTTGTCTTTTCACTATCTCTCCTAAACCATGTTCTGCCAACACAAGCTTATTAAGTAGGTTATGCACCATTTTCATCTGTTCTTCTTACCTTCAAAATGTCTTATGAGTGTTTCTAGGTCCACTTTCAAAGTATAAGTGTCTTACTAATTTACAATAAAATGCTATGTCATCAGTCTCATAACCCCTGTACATAAGGATTGTAGGGGCTCTACACGTACTGCAGTCATATCAGTATTGGTGTGTCTAGGGCAAGATACCCTGACAGAACCCATCTCTCTTCAGGCTGGTTTTGAATTCAGAGTTTTCTTAGACTGGCTGCCACCTCAAGGCAAAAGATCTCAATCAGCCCTGCTATTTAACCCACAGCTGGAGGGGGAGAAGACATGGATTCATCCCTTTTCCAAAGTATTTGCGCATAAGTGAATGTAACAAACCTGACTGGAATTTGAACCTGGCTTTCCAATTTCTCCTTCCTAGTCACAATCCATTACACCACTCACACATTCTTATACTAAACCAGTGGTCGATAAACTGGAGTAAATAATAGGGACACTTAGCAAAGACCAAAAAAAAAAAAAGACAAGAAAAAGAATGACAACAATATGCCATCTCAATGGACAAAATAAAAGTATCCTGTTCAACATTCCCTGAATATCATTAAATCAGTCAGTTATGTGCCATGTGTGATACACGCTTAGGCAATCATGTATTTTTCGATACATGACTGATGAGGCAGATTTTTCCAGCAGTAGATTGCCATTTCTTTCTGCGGTAGACCAGTTGCCATCCAAGGCTATAGAACCCGTTCTGTCCTACTATTTACCCATAGCTGGGGGGAGAAGTAGAGGATTCATACATTTCTCAAGGGTATTAGCATATAAGTGAATGTAATGGATTTGATTGAAATTCGAACTCAGCTCTCCAATTCCTCAATCTGAGCCGCTATCCATTACTCCACCGTGTCTCCCTTAACCCTAGAACACTAACCATCAATTAAAAGTTACGCCACTACTAACCATTGGTATATCATACCTGATTTTGAAAATATCAAAAAAAAATTTTAAATATAAATCTTTATTTGAAATATTTTACATGCAGGCACTTCAAACTTTGTACTTTGAGTTAACATTAATAGGAACTGAAAACATTATTTAGGTAAGAAAATCAGGTACTGAAAATTGTAATTAAAAATAGGAAAATTTGCGCTGGGTACTATGGGTACCCATGGTTAGTGTTCTAGAGTTAAATGCAACAGAGAAAAGGCATGATTATATATAGTGATGGAATCCTTATAAAAACAAACAAAATGAAAATGTTTCTTTCTTAAAGTAAGTTTCAAAATAGTCAAGTCCCTATTTTTTCCTTCCATAGTGATGAATACATTGTCTTTAAATGGTTACTGTACACTGATTGTATTAAGTTGCTTCTCAAAAATAAATATTTTATGAAATTGTTCATTAAAAAAAAAAAATGAAATATATAAAATCTAATGGATTATATACCCTATTCATTCATTGATTTGAACTTTTCTATTGTTTCAACACTTGCAATAGTTTTATTACTTCCCAGAGATCATCTTTGCTTGAATACTGTTTCCCATTCTCATATATACAACTCTTAATGATGGATTATAAGTTTTCTACTGGAGAGGCTGGAGGCCATTCCATTAAGTTGGTGCCTTTGAAACTTTTTTTTTTTTTTTTGGTAAGGCAGACAGCAGACAGCTTTGCAGAATGTAAAGGATCATTTCATTGCAGATTTATATGCCCTAATTTAAAGCTTCTTGGATGTGACCTGTACTACTAAAAAGATTTCTGTCCAAAAACTTATAATAATTCTATCCATTTAACATGATGCCATTATCAACTTTGAAGGAACATATCATTTTACTACATACAAAATCTTGAAGTATTACTTCTCATTACCTTGTTATCTAAATCATGTTGATTGACTTTCCATGAAAGACCCAACATCTCACCCAGCCATCAGATCTATCCAATGTAACTCTATTAATCACTGTTGAGAAATCAGTTTTCATGTACTTCTTCATCCAACTAACATGTTTCTCTTTGTGATACTTACTTTATGTGTGGTAGTTTGATTGTTTTCCAATATACTTCATATCTTTTCTTTTGGTCTACATTTGCAAAAAACAATTTTTTCAAATATTTCCTTGCTGGTCAATCCATTTTCCTTGCTTACTGCCCTTTTCATTTTTTTTTCAAATCACTTTTTGCAACATTCTTAAAGCAAGTTTCTCTTGTTCTTGCTAATATTTTCAGCTACTTTATTATTATTTCAACTTTCTGTAATTTTCAACTTTGTATTCTGTTCACACAATGTCACAATATCTTGTTTCTCTTTTGAGGTTATAGCTTTTTTACAACCTATTATATTTATATATCTAAATTTGAAAAATAAAAATCAGTAAAATAAGTTACAATTTTATTTTATATATTTATTTAAAATAAAATGAACAACCACAGTTGTATAAAATCTCACTCCACCAAATAAGCTATTGTAAATATTTCTAACTAGCTTAAAAGCCCCCCCCCCTATCGGGTGACATTTAAACTAGTCCCTGTGGAGGGCTCTTGATTGGCCTTTCATCACAATAGGTAGGGGGGAGTAGATGCAATAGGCAACAATAAACTACAGAAGAACTCAGAACTGATTGCTGCATTTAAGCATTGCATTAAAATTTAAGCTTACCTTTTAAAAATTCAATAATATTCCTTCTGACGCTACTTAATTTAAAAACAATTTAACGTATGTAGGTCCTTAATTTCCATACAAACAATTATTTTTATTTCATGGGTGACTTTCACTGGATTTTGCAATTAATTTTAATTATTCCCAAATTTATTTCCAAGTTATAAAAACTGTTATTGTACAAAAAAATTGTCACAAAAAATCACATAAAAAAAAAAAATTGACAAAAAACAATCGCAGTAATGAAAACTTGGGAATCCAGAACTTCAGGATTACATGTCCAGATCCAGCATGGAAATGTTTTTAATTTGCTCACAGAGTTGGCCTGATCTCAAAATGGGATGATATGTTGGGCTAGGGCCTCTAGGAGTAAAGTTGAAAAGTGTGACACACTGACATTTGCATTTATTTTATAGATAAAAACAGATTATAAGTCGAAATACACACGGCCTATCATATAAACATAAGCATACTCTGAAAATGTTAGCAACATTAGTTACTTAATAGAAAAGCTCTTTCGATAATGTAATTGTGGAAATGAAAATGTATGAAGCAAATTCTAAAAATTGGATAAAACAAACTTTAAGCCAAAATATAAATTGGCTGAAATATTAAAATAAAGACGAGGACGACAGTCAAAAAATAGTATGGGATAATGAAAATTAGTTCATCAAAGAAAGTTTAGGAAACAAAAAGTAACTAAAGATTCATCCACAACATCAAAAGTTTGTGAAAGAACTAGATATCCATAAAGACATGTTGCACAATATTATTATGGGAAATGGCTGGTTGTCCAGTAGGTAGCAAATCTGAAGAAGCAAAAAAAAAAAAAAAAAAAAAAAAAAAAAAAGAGAATATGACAGAATAAAAGGTGATAAGAGAAGAATGCTTGGTTTGTCTATGGATCTATGGAATGTTTATGGCTTTGCAAATGAATGAGAACCAGAAGGGAAGTCATGAAGAACATCTCTCTCAGAAAAAGAGAGAGAGAAAAGGTGGTAGATGGGTGCGAGAACAGAAAAACTGAAAGAAACTTTATGGCAAGTAAATTCTGTTAGTGCTTGTCTTTAGTCTAACTCTTCCTGACACCTTACACACCCCCACCTCTACATTTTTGTATTTGTTCTTTGCAGGTCCAATGACCAAGCAATCAAACAACCTTGACAGCAATGTAAAACATGTTTGCCTCACCATTATGTCAACAAGGACAATTGCGGGGTGGGGGGATATGAGTTGAAAGAGGAGATGAGCCATGAGATTGTGAACATTAAGGGAGTGGACTGGTCACCAGGTCCAAAATTTCCATCTTCATCTCCTATATACACTCACCTGAAATTGATATGTGTTGATTGCTTTCCCCCAACATCTTCAGGTGCATGAGAGGGTGTGTGAGTGAGTGAAAGAAAGAGTGAGAGAGATTGCAAATGCACCAACTGACATTGGTGTAAATATCAAAGTGAAGCTTTTTTTTTTTTAATGAATAAATCTGATTTTCATTACTAATGACACTTGAAAAGGAACACCAAAACCAACAAATACCATTGCTTCATACCAATATGTAGATTTGCTCTTCTGAAATTACAGAGAAACAAGTTCTGGAGTTGATATTCAAAATCTGCAGTACAGCTGATTTTGCAAATCCTTGATTTGCTGCAATTCAATCTCTGTTTAAAATATTTATTTCTTATGTTTCTGGTGTAAACTCATAATAAAAAAATGTAACTTACTAGAATTAAGGACAGAACACAAAACTTAGCGTTTTTTAATCCTATGCTATTATAACTAAGCTGTTCTTTCAGTAACATGCAATTCTAGAATTATTAAACAGAAAAAAAGCATACTGGAAAGTCAAACATAATGTCAATCCTCTTAGTGGATTGAACTTAGATGTGTTAGTTTAGAAAAAGTGATTACTTCACTTGCTTACCTTTTTTTGGAATTGGTAACAATGATTTTATAACTTGTCGCCACCATTATTTAAAAAAGTAAAAATTAAAAATTTAGTAATTATTATAAAATTCATAAGATCTAACAATGATAATGTTTCTTCTGTCAATGAAGTGATAATGTTTCTTCTGTCAATGAAGTGATAATGTTTCTTCTGTCAATGAAGTGATAATGTTTCTTCTGTCAATGAAGTGATAATGTTTCTTCTGTCAATGAAGTGATAATGTTTCTTCTGTCAATGAAGTGATAATGTTTCTTCTGTCAATGAAGTGATAATGTTTCTTCTGTCAATGATGTGATAATGTTTTCTTCAATGTCAAATGTTTCTTCTGTCAATGAAGTGATATTTCTTCTGTCAATGTTTCTTTCTTCTGTCAATGATGTGATAATGTTTCTTCTGTCAATGTTTAATGTTTCTTCTGTCAACAGCAACATCATTCTTCTGTTTGTTAATGTTTCTTCTGTCAATGATGTGATAGTGCTTGTTTTACCATCATAGCATTTGCTTGCAATGGATACTTTTTGGATACTTTTTGCACCAGATTATGTTTGTCATTATATGTGGCTTCTACATAAGCAAAACACGTGCACTCACAACTGGAACATTTTCATGTTAGATTTTTTTAAGCAAATTGTGACAAGCAGGGAAAAAAAATGGTTACTGTGTATGTAGATTAGAAAGAGCATGGAGAAAGCAAAATAAATTCCTTTCCAACCATATCAAAGGACAGCCTTCCTCCAACTATATCAAAGGACAGCCTTCCTCCAAATATCGTTAATTCACCGAAGTTAAGAAATGTTAAGCATGGTCAGAACCTAGATGGGTGATCACTTGGAAATACCAGGTGCTGTAAACTTGGATGTGTGGTAGTATAATTGATAATGGCTCAGAATTGTTAATCAGAGAACCCAGTTTCAATTCCTATTGGGTTCATTATATTCACTTACATGCAAATACCCTTGGGAAATGTATGAATTGACTGATAGTTCCCTCTAGCTATGGGTTAATTAGTAAGACTTGTATCACTAAATCATTATTATCTTAAAAAAATATATCTTACAATATAACATTTTGTGGCTTTAAATAACATAAAATAGGTTGAGAAGCCATAGAAAAAGAATCAATCAAAAATAAAACCAAAGATGATGATGCTGTGATGGAAAGGAATTATTTTCCAGAAAACTAAATGATTTAAACAAATACTATTCCCAACTAAAAGACAGCAACTAAAGAAAAGCATCCAGAATTAAGTAAGAGAAAAATTGTAATATTTTATCATATTAACATCAGGCTGCATATTTCTTTTGTAACCAGGTAAAAATTATGACAACTTGACAAAAATTTTCACACATCTGTTGTAATAATCACTTATATTTTCAGATTACCATTTCAATCTTCACAAAATCGTCTTAATGAAAAAATAAAATCAAAGACTACAAAAAGCACTTAGCAGTGGTCTTTCCTGAAGTGTACAAACTCCATAGGAAATAGAATTACAAAGTTGGCTGAAAAGTGTTAGAATAAAGCAAAAGCAAAACAGTAAATATTTTGTTCAATAAATTTGACATTGGAAAAAAACTATTTCAATTTTTTTTTTTTTTACTAAATACACAAAATTTGCTCAGTTACCAAATACATTTTTGGTGCTTAAACTTTACCAGTATCTGATATGCAAATTCAATAAGAAGATTTTCTCAATGTAGGACCACCCCCCCATGATAACTATTGTCCCAGTTATCATTGGAGAATTGGGGGGTTCTATACTACTGACCTACATTGAGAAAATTTGAATAAAGCTTAGTAGTCTATCACATCAGAAGTCTGCATTGCCTGGCACAGCAAATATTCTGTGAAAGGTGCTGTTTGAAATGAATGGATGTATGAAGAGAATCTATAATGCAAAATCCAAGGTTGAAAATGAAAATTATTATTATAGGAGACCTAAAGTGAAAATTCCTTTGAATGCCTATAATGTATTCAATGCTTAACACCATTTGGATCCAGGCATTTTTGGGGGGAGGGAGTTATAATTTAAAGAGAATTATCAACTGGGAACAACTCCCTGGAAGTAGATAAAAAAAAAACTTGTTAAACAGGAAGGAGATGATATAACACAAGAGCATAAAGTTGTTTTAGCCGAGGAAGTAATTAAAAACAAACATTGAATCTCTTGTCAACATTGAATATTATTGTTTCATCTATGACCGTTTCCTTCTTAGCAACAAGTTTGGTGTATCAAATGGTAAAGATTAAGGCATATATCAGCCGTTAAGGACAAGAAGGTTAAACTGGCAGCAGACCCTCCTTTGCACAAAAAAAATATGAATAAAGTAAAATAATAATTGGAGAGACAGAAAATTTCCCCCAAGATGAAATGAAGAAAGTAGATCATACAGGACAAGAGCAATAAAAATTATATAGACTGGAAAAAAAAAAAAAAAAAAAAAAAAGATACAAATAGACATGAAAATTAACAAGGAAATAATCAGGGTTTTTAATTTATTAAAAAGTAATCAAGTTTTTTCTTATATTATTTCCAAGGGAATGAATTTTTGTTTACATTTCCGATACAAAACCGAACAGATATTGGCTTTTGAGAAAAATAATCTGAGTGAAGAGAATTTGCTTTCTTTAAACAGGGTAAAAAGAACCTTGCTAACTGTGAAGTCCTTCGAGGCCAACCAGTAAAGCATACTGGATAAAATGGTAGTTTTCCTTACAAAGGGTGGAGGGTGTAGGTTCAACCCCTACTGGAGGACACATTTTCTTTACTAACTACTCAAAAGCACAGAGCAATAGACATAATACATACAGTTTAATAACTAAAAATGGGGTGTCTATTTCATATAAGAAGTATCCACTATAGTTATATATATATATATATATATATATATATGAGAAAGATTCAGGATTATGCATAGTTAGAGTTATCAATACAATTGTGAGTAAACAGTGAATTTTTACATCTATTATTTGTAGTAATACTGTTGCAGCATTTTCTTCATTGAAAATTATATTCCATTAAAAACATACATTTATTTTCAAATTTAAAGATTTATCACTTTGCAAAATGTTAATTTCTCCTATGCCAGGTCAGGTTTGATATTACAGCATTAGCCAATGTCTAGAGAAGTTACATGCCACTTTTTGTTAAAAATATATATATATATATATATTAAATAAACATGTTATACTATTTAAAAATAAAGAATCTGCTCAATTAACTTTAGAAAACATTTTTTTCATGAAAATTGATTTCTTTTTTGAAAGTAAAACTAATTTACAAAATTTATTTCCACCTAAGACTGAGGATGGAATGAATGTGTTTAGACATAAAACGAGGACAAGTGGATATACTATACAGTAAAATAACCAAACTTAGGAAACAAACAAACAAACCATCCTTTAACTTGTATGATAAGACTATGTTGATAAAATTACAATACTGACATTAATTTGATATTTATTGATATTGGCAAGCATCAGCTGTGGCTCTAGACAGGAAAGCTATTAGTGACTAAATTCAAAGCAGCTGCTAATAGGAAAATCTTCTTTTTACTTTGATTCTATTTTATTTAAGTAATATCATTTGACTAAATGTTTTACTGATAAAAATGATAAAAAAAAGAAAGTTTTTACTTTCATTCATTAATCTTTTGAAATTCATATTGATACAAAAAAATGTTTTCCTCTCAATTGGTTAAATTTAGTGAAAAAGATTTAATGACTAAAATGAAAATTGATATGTAATTTTGCCTAATATTTTATCCGGTTCATTTTTGGTCATTTTCTACTACCAAATCCATATGCCAGGTATAGATAAAGAACAATGTATCAAGTAGGCAATCTGTAGGATAGTACAAGTAGCAGCAGATGCATGTCACAGAGTCGACAGAGCCATTATCAAATTTTCTTGCATTTAATCTATTTCCTGTCAAGCAAAAATTGTCTTTGCAAGAATAAATTGGACTAATAAAAAAAAAAAAAAAAAAAAAAAAAAAAGAGAAGAAGAAAGAAAATTTTTGTAAAACACCAAGAATTTTTGAAATATAAAAAAAAATTTCTTTTCCTTTCCTTTTACTTTGTGGAGGAGTGAAATATTATTTTACATGGACAAATTCACCTCTCCCCACCCTCAATCATCGACAAAACCAACCAAAGTAGTTAGTCTGCAAGACAAGCTTGCTAACCACCAACAATTCCACAGTGAAGTGGCCCTTTGGTCATCTATTAGAGATTGTTTGGACAGGTATTGCCTGCATCTGTATAACTAAGAAAGAAAGGAAAAAAAGGTGACAGTACCAATAAAGAAAGAGGGAGTGAAACTGATTATGCAGACAACCCAAATGAAAATAAATGAAGACTAGGAAAGTTAAGCAAATAGGAGCAAACTATGTGGACAGCCAAAAGCAAACATTAAAATAAGGATGTGGTGAAGGCCCGGATGGTGGTGGTGGTGTGTTTGACAGATATTTACTTTTACCAACAGAAAAGATAAAATATGGTCAGAGCAACAAATCTAAGGAGATTATAAAAATAAAATAAAAACTGTATGAAATAAATGTTTTTACCAATGAAGGACTGAATTTTTGCAAAACTAAAATTTTCTTTTTCAATTTAGCAAAACAGAATTAAGAAAACCACTAATGTAACAAAATGAAAAATATGACATAGATGAATATAAAAGCCAATCCCATAACTTTGTAATGCCAAAACCTATCAGACTATATTGTTTGCTTTGCTTCATCCATGTATAATGAAAGCTTACTGAAATTCACAAATATCTCATGGGATAGCTGCAGTATGGCTAACAAAAATTAAAAAAAAAAAAAAAAAAAAAAACTGATATTACCAACAATGGTAGAAGTATTTTCCCAACATTGAAACAAGAGGAAAACTAATTATAATATTATAAAAGGATTTATTAGTATTTGATTTAATAACTCCTAATGGTTTGTAACTAATTTTATAATATAATAATTCTTGAATAGTCTTGGATGTTTTATCTTGAATGACTAAAGAGGTATTATGGAGTCAAGAGGCAAAAAGAAAAAACAGGTTGTGTGTAGATTTGGAAAGAAAAAAAAAAGAAGCCTGAAGAAATAGAAAAAAAACAAAAAGAAAAAATGAGAAATAAACGAGTTGGTAATAAAAAAAAACGAGAAGAAAATGAATAAAGGAGAAGAAAATGAATAAAGGAGAAGAAAATGAATAAAGGAGAAGAAAATGAATAAAGGAGAAGAAAAGGAGAAGAGAAGAAAAGGAGAAGAAAATGAATAAAGGAGAAGAAAATAAATAAAGGAGAAGAAAATAAATAAAGGAGAAGAAAATAAATAAAGGAGAAGAAAAGGAGAAGAAAATAAATAAAGGAGAAGAAAAGGAGAAGAAAATAAATAAAGGAGAAGAAAAGGAGGAAAAAAGAGAATAAAAGTAGGAAAGAACAAGTATTCTTTGCAACTTTTTAATAACACTGGCACAGAAAAAAATTGTGGCAAGCATAAAAATAGGTGTTCTAACCTAATTTTGGGGTGCTGATTTCAGATACGATATCCATTTTCACTCATCACACATAATTTCTAAGAGACATGTATGTACATGTATTCATATAGGCGTAAACCCAAAAGATTTAAATGTTTCAGTAACAAACTACATAAGACTGGGTATTGAGTTCAATCCTCACTGGGTGCCCCCACTTTTGGCTTTGTGCCACACCTATGCTGCACTTGGAAAACCACTATTGATGCTGAATTCAAATTAATCTTTTGACAGGTTGATCACATGCCAAAAGGTCCTTTTTTTTTTTAAATAAAAATATCCTATTTTTATCAGTCCTATAATAACCTATACTTGTATACAACCATTTTATATGTTTATATTATGATTCTGTGACAATTCATTTAACTATATATATATATATATATATATATAATCAATGTTAATTTTATTTTTAAGATTTTTGTGAACAGTTACATATCTCTACAACAGGGTCAGGCATTTCAATACATGGCGGATGTATCAACAAGGCCGACTCGTTCTGTTACATATGTGGGGATTTCACAACAGTTGCACAGCATCAAACAATTATTCCCCTCCTGAGAAATGCTTACTGCCACTTTTCTGATTGTAAAATTGGAGACCAGAACAAACTCTAGGCCCCACAAATTTGTTGTAATCTCTGTTATAATGAACTAACTGCATAATTTAATGGCAAGAAATTAGCCTTCAGTTTTGCTGTACCAATGATTTAGCAGGAACCGCAAAGCCATGCAAATGATTGTTATCTTTATCTAACAAATATAACTGGTGTCAATGTCTCTTACAGAAAAAAAAAAAAAAAAAAAAAATCAAATATCCAACCTACCCTTATCTAGGAGACCTGTTCCCCACTCAGATGTTTTCACTGTCTCTAGTCCCCCAAGCAAATAAGGATCTTTCTAAGATGGGAGAAAAGACCTCAAAGAAGGATCAAATGGCAGTGAGCCCCACTGGATCACCCAAGAAGACCTGAATGACCTTGACCATGATTTGTACCTATCTAAGCATCAATCAAAGCTCTTGACATCCCAGCTGAAGCAGTGGAACCTGGTCAAAGCAGATATAAGGATCAGCAGTTTCAGGACATGGAACAATGAGTCTGCCTCATTCTTCAACAAGAAAAACAGGTTTGGCTACTGTAAAAAATGTCTCTGATTTGCTCACCTCCCTTAGATTCCCACAGATTGATGATTTTTCATAGAATCTTCCAAGCAAAGTCTGAAGGCTGTGTTCCTGCCCAATGTGAATATGGAACACCTTTTATAAGCTGTTAAGTACAAGCAGTACAACATCATTAGCCTCCTTATGAGCATAAAGGCAGGCTTCATGAAGTACTGTTGCTTTCTGCATATGGGACAGTTGGACTGTGTCCAAGCACTACAATCAGAAGAACTGGGGACCTAAAAGCACTTTCATACCTGAGGAACACAATGTCCAAGAAAAAATCTTTGGTGTACATAAACAAGGTGCTTCTTTCTCTCCTCTTCATATGAAGCATGGTCTAATGAAGAATTTAATTAAGGCTATAAACACCTGTGCACTCTGCTAGGCTCCAGGAGAGCATCTTTGTCCAAGAGCATCTTCAGATCCAAGAGGTGCTGAAGGAGAAACAATTTGAGAAGATTCTTACCCTCAAAGAACTGAGAGCATGGAAAGTATTTAAATCAGTCTGCCATGGCTTCCTTGGTAACATACAGCCATTAGATTACCAAAAGTATGTCGAGAAGTTTTTATAGGCTTAAGGAAATGGGGTGTGGCATATCACTTTAGATTCACTTTCTCCACTCCCTCCTGAACTTCTCCTCTCCAAACCACAGAGCAGTGGGTGATAAGCATGGAAAAAGGCTCCACCAAGATGGAGAACAATTATCAAGGCAGATGGAACAGCAACAGCAGCAAAATGGGGGACTTCTGCTGGATGCTCCTGTTCCTGCAGGATATCCCGCAGATAAATTACATGAGACTGCCCCTTACAAAAAAAAAAAAAAATCACTTCTGATTGTCTGTTGTACTATGTTTTTTTTCCTGTAATACGCCTTTTTGAATATTGCATATATGCATCATCATAAAAACAGGATACAAGAAAGCAAAAAGAAATCTATATGTGATAGAGCAAAAGTTTGGAAATTAGAATTTACCACATTAAAATTAATAAAAAAACATGTATTCACGTGCTTGCTTCAGAGCAATTTTTTTTTTTTTTTTGGTAAACTACTGTAATTATTCTTTAAGGCAGCAAAAATTGGAATAAAACAGGAAGCCCGTTATCATAATAAAAAAGTCGCAAAAGAAATTGTCTGAAGGAAAGAAAATTAGAATTCTAGCCCCAACATAAAATGGGGAGTTAAATTCAATCAAACCATACTTCATCACAAATGCCAATTAACTAATCCTATTAATATGAAATTTTAAATAGTTTTTCTTTATTATTATTTGAATAAGAGATTAGGAGAAAAGAAGGTTACTTAAACAATTATGAAGAAAAAAATTGATTCTGCTGGCAGCTAAAAGTGAAATAAAAAAAATGCTTCAAAGAGGTTTTTTTTTTAAAATCTATTTAAAGAAAATTGTACAAGGAGAACTGACAGAAAACTCCCAGCTGAGACAACATGAACAACTCAAAAGAAATATTATACAATAAGGAGAATCAAAATAAAGATAAAATAATGTGACATGTTAAGATTAAGAATAGTCTTATGGAGAGGAAATTTGAAGCAATTGTTCCTAAATATTCTCTGAAAACCATGCTTTCCACTCCATCAACTGAATGCTCAAAATAATTTAGAAAGATCCCATACATTAACAACTGTACATTTAGACATTCAATTTTTTTTATTTGTTTAGCATCAATTAAAAAAATGATAAAAATTAGGAGTAGATAGGTTTGCCTATTGTCTGGTTCACAATCCTCCAGAGTTTTTTGGTCAGGAATCAAGGTTTATCCCTTGTTTAATATTGGGTTTCCAGTACTTTCTAAAATCTACTTCAACTCTATACTAACACTTGTCCTTTCTTACACAAATACAACTCCACACTGTAATCATCTACCTTGAGTGTCTCTTGAACCTTGTATTGGGAGAACCTTAGTATAAAAAAATAAAAAAAACTTGATTCAATTTACTTTTTAATATTTGTCTTTTTGCATTTAAATCAGATGCTGTCTTTATTTATTTTCAACACTATTTAGAAAATTTACTATGAATGTCAAAGTTTTCCAATAAAAAGTAATATATTAATATTACTTTGTTTAGACAAAAGTTTGGTGACTTAAGTTTACTTTGACATACCAAATAATAAAGTGTTGGAAATTTAATGGAAAGCTTCTTAATTATATAAACAAAGCATCTAATGATTAAAACAAAGCTCTCTTATAAGCAATGTCAATTGCTTACTAATCTCCTCCTCTCTACATAAATACACTGGTTACTTATCACATTGCTAAATCCTAATTAAATCCAAGGCTTCCAACTGACTAGAGAAATGAGAGCAAATGCTCCAAAGCCCTTAAGAAAAACAGGAGGAGGAGGTGATATAAAAAATCTGAGACTTAATCTATCAAATAAAAGAAATACTATGCTGAGGGAATAGGGGAAAAAAAGAAGAATACAAATGAGAGAATCACATGGCAAGAGTACTTCAAAATTAACAAGTGGAAAAAAAATGGTAAGATTTTGAAGTGGGGTGCAGGTGAGAAGTAAGGAAAAAAGCTGCTGCATGAATACACAAGATGCAGATGAGAGGGGTAATCAAAGATAGGTATTCAGTTAAACTGCTAAAGTTAAAAAGTAGTGAGAGGAGATGGGGGCAGTTGTTAGGAAAGATGGAGGAATGACAAAAGAAATTGTACATTCCTCAGCCTCATCACCTTATTAGCTTTGGTTCAAGAGTTAGAGTCCTCCTTTCACTGGCAACCATGGTAACCAACAAGAAGTTGTACACAAGTAAAAGAAAAAGCAAATAAAAACTATTAAATAAAAACCTCCTTACATCCAAGTTGTAACTTAATTATTAATTTCTTTTTCTTGAACATGGAGTAATAGGCAGAGAAAGTAGATGGAATTTCTTTAAACAAGTTTAATTAAATGTAAAATTTGTCCCACATTAGTCTTATTAGCATAAAAGGTATAAAATGAATGTTAACTTTTGGCACAACCTCAAAGAGTGAATAAACATGAAAGGAGTGAGAGAGAGAGAGAGATAAATAGATTGGGTATCTTTATTTTAGGGATGTATAGGAACATTGTTTTTTAGATACTAAAATTCATCCAGAACTAGGCTCAAGAGAGACTCAAAGCAGAGAATTACTGTTAAAATGGTTATGATGAATGAGGTATGATATGAATGAAAGATGAGACAGGAGGAAGTGAAGATAAGAAGAAGGATAGAGAATAATTAACCATTATATATATATATATATATATATATATATATATATATATATATATATATAAAGTGGACTCTCCTGTTGATTTTGACCAGTAGTTCAGTTGAGAACTTAGCCACAAGAACCAGTGTTTTAATGACACACACATATGTGTGTGTGTGTGTGTGTGTGTGTGTGTATATATATATATATATATATATATTTTTTTTTTTCTACATGAAAAATGTGAAAGGATGTGCATTACACTGCCCTTGTCAGCCGCCAACCAGGGAAGTAACACAGTTTTGGTAGCTTATGTAGTACTGCCACTCCTGTCATCACCAGAAGCTTTTTCCCACCAGAAGGGTACTGTTTTTGTGTAGATGTGTCAGTCTCTTGCAATTTGTTTTCTTTTTTTTTTTTTGACTACATGTCAGATTTTCAACATTGTATTAAAAGTGTTTGCTTTTGATCATTAGCCAATACACAACGCGCTTGTCGTGACCATTATCAATGATATACAATGGAAGGTAAACAGATGTGATTCATTTTGGTAGTAGCATTGTGTTGCAAGCATTGTTTTAATTAACATTGTTTATTTTGAATCTTCACCTGATCCAAATTGGTGCCGGCTGAGCTGTGGTCTGGAGACTATATGAAGCATGCTTCAGGCTTTGGCCAGTGATGCCCACTTTCAAAAGGAAGGAAATGATTGACTGTCCAAGGAATCCATGGCAACCGACCACAATAGGTAGCACATGACATGTCAACCTCTTTTCCACGCAGTCAGATTGCAGCAATTCGTAGCAGTTTTTCTTTCACTTGTGCACCTCCTCCATGTTCTCCTCCCATGGAACCATTAATTCTACTAGGAGGGCACATTTCTTTGAATCAGACCATGTTACAATGTCAGGGTGTGTGTGTCTGAATGATGTGTACCAGAAATTGCCGAGGTGTTCTAAGATCAACTAACACCCTCCAATCATGGGCTCCACTCAGTAGCATCAAGTTGGAAGTATTTGGGTCTTCTGCACAGGGCGTTCACCTTCTTCGTGAAAATAGATCTTTGGTTCTTTGGCCATTACAGGCTGTTTGTTTGCTGCTTCACACTGCGTACTGACTAAGTCCATGACCACTTCTAGCACTTTGTTATGATGACACGTGTACATCTGCAATGATTGTGGGCATGCAGAGAGAACATCACGTAAAGTGCCTAAATTACTTTGACATAATGTACATACATCAGTGTCAGTGTACCCTCACAGCTCGATGTTGGTCACATTTGGTAGAAGATCATAGGTAAATTGCAGGAGGAATGATATTGCTAATGGATCCATTGCAATCATGATAGCTTCATCAGATCAATATCACTCCATGTAGTCCAAGCACATTGTTTGGACTGAGAAACAGCAGCAGCTGTTTGCTTCTCTTCATCAAAATTCCTGATTTCTTCAATCACCATGTCTCGTTTTTCCCTTTGGACCCGGTTTGGTGAACTGTTCACTTGTTCTACCCAGGCCAGCTTGATTGGTTTGGGTCATAATCTTCTTTGTTTACAGGCTGGATTCTGCTTCTTGGGTGGCTTCTACTGCCAACCATTTGCTGACAGTTTTGATGTGTGCTGTAACCTGTAGAAGAACTCGTCAACCAAGTCCCTCATCATCATGTGAAGGCATAACTTCCCAACCTTGAATTTTTCTACCAATGAGGAGATGGGAAGTTTCAGGTTTCTGGCATTGGTATAGAGTCCCACTGTGGAGAAGAAGGGGGAACTCCAACCCATTTGTGCAGGAACTTGATATACTATTGCCTCTGCTGAATGCAAGACAGAGTAATATCATACACCTGCAACGGCCACAGAAGACAGGCAGCAAAACCATGTTGGTAGCATCAAGTCTTCAGTTTGCCAAGTAGATGGGTTCTGTCAATGGATTCAAATCCATCCAGTGCCACTTTCTGCACCTGTGTGCCAATCAGTCAGTGGAATTTCATACAACCATCCAAGGCTCTTCGTTGGCTTCTCTTTGACTGCTGGGATCATGTCACCGCCAATGCAAAAGTGAATCTCCCTGACAGAGCCCCCAAGTAATGATAAGATCCAGCTTTTCTTGGATTTAGCCTTCATTCTTGCCCACATGAAGAGTTTATGGCAGTGCTGCAGCAGTTCATCAGATAAACTGCTGCAGCACTACCATAAGCTCTTCGTCAGCACCACCTGAGATGAGACAAGAATGGTGATGTTCATTTGTTCCTTAGTCATCACTCCTTCTTCTGTGTCTGCTGCACTCCATATGAGTTCAATAGACATAATGAAAGAAGTGGTGAAATCGCACACCCCATCATTATGCTGACCTCAAGGGCTTGCCACTTGGTGGTATAGTTACCAACAGTGAACTGCATAAAAACTGCTCTGAAATATTTCATTATAATTTCCCCAACCTTATAAAAGAAATTGAAAAATTTGAGGGATATTCAAATTAGCTCATGAGGAACTGATCCATATGCATTTGTGAGATGAAGCCAAATTACATGAATCTCAGTTTTATTTTGTTTGGCTGATAGGATTGAGTTCCAAATCATGTATGAATTCTCCAGACAGCTGGGGAAGCCAGGTATCCCAGCCTCCTGAACAGGTTTGTTTATGTAATGGTTACCTAGCAGAAAGTCCGTTATATGACAGACAAGAACCCACAAAAATATTTTCCCCTTTTGCTTTTTTTTTTTTCCCTTAGGTATCCAAATGCCATCCGCTAGGCACCATTCTTGTGATACAATACCTCATTTCCATGCCCACTGGAGGAGGATGATAAGCTGCTTCAGTACATTTGGACAATTCTTATATAACTTGTAGGATATTCCATTTATTCCAAGTGTGCTACTGGCACAGGATTTGAGGACGAATTCCTGAATTTCCCTCAGCTTTAATCTGCTGTCATTAAACATGGCCTCTGGATCTTCGAGTCCAGGAAGATCATTCATAAGAAGGATTGGAACATCTTTCCAAGCATTAGAATAAGTCAACCTCAGGTGTTTCTAGAGTTCCTCCTGCAGTGAGTCAAGTTTGCCTTTTTAGCAAAAACAAAAGGATTATTGTAAAATGATCTCAGAGAACGTTGCTTTTTCTTGTGACATTTTCATTGGTTCTCAGCTGTAGAGATCACTAAGATCCTTTCTTTAATATCCTTAAGCAGGTCCTTAGGTGTGCCTTCTCATGAATTGGAGCTTCTTTGTGTTGGTGCTTTCCAACTCTGTTCATAGTTTACTCTTCTGAATCTGCCATCTATTTGATTCTTTCCTATTCCCTTTTACAGTTGCCAAGACAAACCTCATGCACAACTCTACAGAAAGATCTGATCTGCTGGTTAATGGGGATCTTTAGATGATTGCTTTTAATGAGAGCTCTTGATCGAGATTCAACCAAGTCACTCTCTGATTGTCTTTGGGCCACTGGATCTTTTACTTTTTTTATGTAAATGCCATCAGTGTTCAGAGACTGGAAAAGCCTTATACAAGACAAATTCCAGTCTCTGAACACTGATGGCATTTACATAAAAAAGTAACTAGTCAACATCACTGAATGTATTAAAAATGATGAAGTACTACCATATCAGGCCAAACTGGGCTGGAGAGTAATGTCAACTTCATATTCCTCAGAATTCCAAAGCAGGATTCTTACCACTGGACGTAGTTTAATATCATATTTAGGAGAGTGTGTGTGTATGTATACAAATATGTAATAAGCCATTGGTATATAATCCAAGTGAATCCTAATAATATAAAATATTAAAACTGATCCACAAAAAATCTCAATGTATTTATTATAACAGAACATATAAATTATATAGAATAGAAATCCAAAATTACCTCTTTCAAATAGCTATTTTGACCCACAAGACTAACATAGGCCTTGTCAACTCAGAGGTATGAAAAAATATTTGTATGCTCTTTATATATATATATATATATATATATATATATATATATATATATATATATATCTCCTCTGGCTGACCACTACAATTTTCATGCACAATAGTATGCAATCTTCAGTTGTCCACCTGAAGTTTGCATTCTAACATACAAATGAAACTTAAAGAAGAGACACCTTTTAGGGAATTATATATTTGTTCCATCATGAAACATTGAACACTTTTTCTTTCCAATGTCTATTTCCTGTTTCATTTGTTTATAAAGTGTGTGTGTATGTATACATGTATGAGTGTATATATATATATATATATGAAAGAAAAAAATAAAAAAGAGTTAAAAAGAGACGAGTACTAAAAGATAGCCAACAGTTAATGAAAAAATGACAGAGGATTGGCAGTGAAACTTTAGAGAAAAACAGATATTTACTTTGAATAAGAATGAGAAGACAGACAAGAATTATTAAACACAAATCCTATTTTTTCATTTTTATTCACTTTTTTTAAAATTAGTTTTTCTATGAAAGGTGTTATAAAATACAATGATCATTTTGTGAGACTACAAAAGAGTTTAATTTGATGTAATAACTGTAAGGAAGTGATGGTGGGGGGGTGCTAAAATGAAGAATGTGTGTGATAAGAACTAAGCAAAATAGATTTTAAAGATTTGTAATGTTGTCACTTCTTTATTATGTGGCTAATATAAAGGAATTATTTTTGAATTTCATGAACAGAGAGGCCTACATGTATGAAATACACTTATGGGGGTTTCTCCTTGTTGCACATCAACAAATTTGGGTGAGAGGAAGTAGAATTGTATCCTGACTAAACTTCAACCACTATTTTATATGCTCTTTACATGAAAGCATTACAATTGAACCTTGATTTTCTGACATTCAAAAACAAGACCTTTTTGTGTGAACATATAAACGGGAAATGAACGATTGTTCTTGTTAAGCTTAAAAACTGCCTTATTTCCTGTCTTGGTCATATGAACTTTATGTTCCTTGAGTTATAATTAGTACATCAGATACAGACTAGTTGCACCATTTTAGTTAACCAATACAATAAAAGCAATAAATACTGTTAAGTTATTGGCGACAGAATGTATAGTAACTCCCAATTTCTGTAAGCATCACTGACCACACACGCAATGAGTGAAAGACAGATTGGTCAAAATTAATGTTCTAGTGATCCACAATTTAAATATAGTGTATGTGTGTGAGAGAGACATCTATTGGTCTAGAGATACCATGAATCTACACCCAAAGAGTTATGCCTCAGCTGCTGATTGCAGTGCAGCATTTGTTATGGCTGTACAGGCCCACATGGGAGTAACAGTCTCAATTTCAATGAATGCATGTGAAGATGCTCTCCCCCAATGTCATTGGGTGGTTTTCTTTCTTTCGAGCATGCTTCTCCCCATTGGCAAGCCTCTATTTCTACTCTCTTCACTCCATTCCTGGGTGTAAATCATTTATCTGACTTTCTCATATCCTAAGTATTGGTTAATAATCAATATCTGTATACTATGCTAAAACTAGCAAATGCATATGTAATAGCTACAGATTTTATTTTTTTAAATGATTTCACCTAAAGCAAGGTGATAATGCCACTAAGACACAAAGGAGTGAAAGAGAAGATTTTTAGTGAGGAGAAAGGACAATAAAAGAACAGGAAGACAGAAGATGGTGATTGATGTTGCATTTAAATCTTTGAAGATTGTAGGTAGCAGGGAAGCAAGAAACCAAGAGAGAATTCCACAGGTGAGAAGTGTGAGAAAAGAAACTATTAAAATAGAACTTATGGTTACATCTAGCTATTTCAACAGTAAAACAAGGTGACCTAGTAGCCAAATTTAGTAGTACACTTAAATTCATGTAGTCAAAGTACCAAAGAGGAAAGCTCATTAGAATATGATTTTATACAATATTCCTCTTGTCAGTCAGTCAATCCCATTCTTGTACCACCTGAGGTTGCCTGCAACTTTCACCCATTACTTATGCTTATTCAGATTATATTTTCCTCTGTACATGTTTTTTTTTAAAAAGGTCATTAATGCAAGGCAATAAAGACACAAGTGGTTACAGAGAGTGAAGGGAAATGAGTAAGTGTTAGTAAGGAGAAAGGACAATAAAAGAACGGAATTCAGAAAGAGAGAAGATGGCGACCGATGTTGCATTTTAATATTTTGAAGATCATAGTTGACATGAAAGCAAAAAATTGAAAGAGTTTCACAGGTGAAAAGTGCAAAAAAAGAAAGTATTAAAATAGAACTTATGGTTGCATCTACCTATTTCGACAGTAAAACCATAAGACCTAGTTGCCAATCTTTTGTGACGTACGGTTACCATCAATGATTAAGTATAACTCAAGACTTCAATGTTAAGATAAAATAGTATTTAATTACAACCGCAAATAAATACTTAAGAACAAAGGAGTAAAAGTCAACCAAAGATAATTAACCACTTCAGTGAATACCTTGTTAGTAGCTCGGCTTAACGTCTGCTAAATCCTAAATCAAGAAGAAGATTTTAGTCAGGAGAAAGGACAATAAAAGAATAGGATTCAGAAAGACAGAAGATGGAAACTTATATCACGATTTAATTGGTGGAAGAGTAATAAGAAATTAAAAGAGAGTTTCACAGGTGAAAAGTGCAAGAAAAGAAAGTATTAAAATAGAACTTACGGTTGCATCTAGCTATTTCATTTCAACAGTGAAATGATTAAGCCATGTAGCCAATCTAGTAGTACACTTAAATTCATGCAGTCAAGCTACCAAGGAAGAGAACTCATTAGAATAATTACTATGAAAATATTTATAGAAAAGATAGGGAAGTCACATCATGACATCCGGAAAATGTTGATAATGTATGTAATAGACATCACACCAGCTAGCTGTATCTCCTAAAACATCTAATTATGTAAATTTATATTAAGTGGATAATTAGAAAATGTATCATATTATTCATGTAGCATGATTGGTATGAAAAGGGGAATCAGCAAGCAGAATTTCAATTCTGGCTTAGTCTGATACATTTGCTTTTACACTAATACCTTTGGAAAAGGTATGAACCCATCTCTTCCTCCTTCAGTTACTGGCTAAACAGAATGGTAGACTGGGCTCTTTAGCTTGGATAGGGGTCAGTCTAGAAGGAAAGACTACTTTGAATTCAAAATCACTCCACTATCTTTCCCAGGTAGTCTTGGCAATTGACAAATAATAAAGAAAAAGAATCTGTGTCGAGCCATGATTGCCTATGTACTGAAGGTACGTAGTATTAAAAAAATTATTGTATTATGAGGGGAAAAAAAATAACAGCACACATATAACAACTAAAAGGCTGATAACCAAATACTTATGCTGTACAATAAATATGATAAAATGTACTATGATTCTCCTACTACTAAAAATGTCCTTGTAAAACAATAAGTTTGCAAATATGCTGGTAGGTGGTCTGTACTAAAAATTTAAATCTACCTACTGTGCTCTCAATTCAATATATCTCCCGCCTAACATTTTACACTTCTGCCAGTATTAACTCATTTCTATTTCAGGAAAAATTAGAACAGAAAGACAATAAAGATGCTGATAATATGTCTTTGAATATTTAGAAAGAAAAAAAAGAGAAAAGCCTTAGAATAAATATCAATGTAAATCTTTTTGACAGTTCCCCCATCAGAAATATCATCTGTAAGTATCAGAAAGTGCTTTTAAATAAATTAAAGTTATTTTAAGCCTTAACATTTTTGTTACTCTTATAATGGAGATTTTTTTTTTAAAACGTTGCCTTTTCTATACTTTCAACCAGGAGTAAAATATCCTAATGTTAAAAGTTTAAAAAAAAAGATATCAGTGAAAGAAAACAGGAGAGAGTAAGAAAAAGCAAAAGGAAACTACTAAAATAAACAGAAGTTGACTAATTAAAATCATAGAAGAAAATGAGACAAGTGATAAGAAAGAAAACATCTGAGAGAAAGATTGGTTAGGTGAGGCAGATTGATGTTACAATATCGCAACACTTGCTGGTTTGTTTAATGTTGATTTTTGTATGGGGAACCTAGTGAGACAATATTCAGTCACCCCCACCACAAGGGTGTCATGTGGCACAAGGCCTTTTTAACGTGGGCATTCCGAGCCCGTGGGCTGGGTTCAAGGCCGGTTTTACCTCACCGAAGGAGACTCCGCCCTTCGGCGAAGCCTCCTTCGGGTTCCTCCCGTCCGTAGGAAGAGAGTTCAACCGAACAGTCGGTTCAGAAGCGAATGACTGACCCTTGTGAGACACAAACTCACTCACTCAGTAATAGTATGGTCAGACAAATTAACCTTACTGTTACCCCACAGTGAGTTGCCGGGGGGGGGGGTGAAATAGGAGAGTGAAGGATAGAAAAGGAGTTGGGTTAGAAGAAAGCAAGGGATGGCCAAGAACATAAGATGGAAAGAAGGAAAGCCAAGATAAGGGAGGAGAGTGAATGTAAAATGTTAAAATGTTAACAGAGAAAAATGAGAGAAAAGAGAGGCTGAGAGATGGTGGGTGGGGCAGAGAGAGTGGTTAAGAAAAAAGAAAGTAATTTGCTCTGGATGACAATTATTTTAAGCTTTCAAGGTAGAAAAAAAGGGTACTTAGTAAACTCATCTTAGTCTGGCATAAGGCAATACATGTGGGACACCCAGTGAGGATCAAACTCAGAATAATCTTAAAACTAGCAAAGTTCCTTTTCACTGCTTAAAGGTAAAATAATTTAAACAGTGTAAAATGAAGAACTGGTTTTATTTATTCTTATAAGAGAAATATTATCAACTTGTTCCATAACCCATGAAATTCATAAGAGTACCATTTATACTGTAGCTGTAGCTACAGTGTATCTAGGACAAGATGGCCTAACAGACCTCATCCTTTCACAGGTAGATTTTGAATTCAGAGTTGCTCTTCTTCTAGATTGCCCTACCAAGGTTAAAAACCTACATCTACCCTATTATTTACAGGTACAGTGGTATCTTGATTGTGTCCCAACTAGAAAGTTTTTTGAGATACAAATCTCTTGGATGATACTTTTGATTTAAGTTGAGAGCTAAAATTTGAGTTACAAGCCAGTTTCAGATACCTCACTGTTAGTTGGCACAACAAGTGCCACAGTGAACACCACAATACCCCCCTCCCCAGCATCTAACTTGTTCACTTTAAGTGGTTCGCTCAAAGTGGAAGCATCAGTGTTGTGCTCACATTTGTGCTTGCAGTTATTTTGCAAAACTTCATTTTCCAACCATGTGTTTGAAAAAAAGTGAATGTGAAGGGCAGTGCTGTGAAGAAGAAAGCGGATGATATGCATTGAATTAAAGAAAGAAATCATCAAAAAACATAACCAAAATGTGTGTTGTCAACTTGGCAAAGCAGTATGAGTGTAGGACTTCTATGATCTGCACCGTACTGAAGCAGTAGTCAATAAAGGCTATAACACCAGGCAAAGAAGTTAAAATAATTTCTAAACAGTAAACATCTATCCATGAAAATATGGAGAAGCTGCTAATGGTGTGGTTGACTGAGAAGCAGCTTACAAGAGATACTGTGACGGAAACTATAATCTGTGAGAAGACATGAGCTATTTACATTGGATTTGCTGCAGCAGACCCCCAGGCACTTCAATGGATGAGGCATTGGACAAGCCATTTAAAGCCAATTGGTTCAAAAATTTTAAAAAGAGGACCAGCATTCACTCCATTGTCAAGCATGGTGAGGCAGCAAGCACATATATGATGCAGCTGAGGATTATCTCAAAACTTTTGCCAGAATGATAGAAGCTGAAGGATACATGCCCCAGGCAAGTATTGAACTGTGATGAGACAGGACATTTTTGGAAGAAGATGCCAAGGAGGACTTATATAACAGCAGAGGAGGGGAGGATGTCAGGCCACAAACCCATGGAGGATAGGCTAACCCTCGCACTATGCACCAATGTGAGCGGCAAGTGCTGCTCATTTATCATTCAAAAACCCTAGAGCCTTTAAGTCAGATAAGATTTTGAAAGAAAAACTACTTAAGGGCGTGGGTCACCAGGCAGTTCTTTATGGAGTGGGCGAATTTGGGCTTTCGTCAGGATGTTAAGAAATATCTCCAGGAAAATAGCCTACCCCTGCAAACCCTTCATATCTTGGACAATGCATGTGCTCACCCACCTAACTTCAACAATGACATCCTCAAAAAGTTCAAGTTTATGAAGGTTCTCTACCTTCCACCTAACACCACCTCTCTCCTGCAGCCCATGGACCAGCAGGTGATTTCTAATTTGAAGAAGCTCTTAACAAAACATCTGTTCTGCTGCTGCTTTAAGGTGACAGAGAGCAAAAACCTCACATTTTGAGAGTTCTGGAAGGGCCACTATGACATTGTGATATACCTCGGAATTATTGATATGGCCTGGCAGGGTGTTACAAAGAGGAACTTGACCTCTGCATGGAAGAAGCTGTGGCCTGAAGTTATGTCTGAAATAGACTTTGAAAGACTAGAACCTAAAGTGGCAGTAATGGAGGAGATTGTATTCTTTGGCAAGTTCATGGGCCTGGACATGGATGACGGTGACATCAACAAGCTCATCATGGAGCACTCCAAGGAACTGAAAACAGAGTAGCTAAAGGAGTTACAGACGCAGCAGCACACGGAGGTTTTGCAGGAAATAGGGGAGGCAGAGGAGGTTACCTCTACAAGCGAGATAAAGGAAATGTTGGGAATGTGGGGGAAACTTTCAAACTTTATTCAAAATGACACTTGCCAAACTCATTTTAAAAACATTCTGAAAGAGAGAGTGAAACAGACCTCATTGGATAGGTTTTTATTTAAACCCGCAGATGAATGTGAGGAAAGCATGGGTGAAAAGGGCAAAAATCAGCAAATAAAATTCAATTACTCAATTCAGTCTTTCTTCTCCATCTTCATCAGCATTGCCAAGTCGTCTGATCTTCAAGGTAAATGCTATATATTGTACTTAATAAAACTAGTTTATTGTAGTACATTCTATTATACAATATTTGTTATTTATAAGTACATTTTTCTTATTTAAAAAAAAAATGCAGCATTTTTTGGGGTTTTAGAACAGATTAATAGCATTTCAATTCATTTCAATAGCAAAAATCAATTTGACATACAAGTAATTTGAGTTACAAGCTCCATCATGAAATGAATTAAATATGTAAGTCAAGGCACCATTGAATTGAGAATTTTCTTTTATCCAAAGCAATAGAGCCATGTCTACCCTACTATTTAACCCACATCCAGAGGAAGATAGACTCATAGCTTTTCCAAGGACATTAATACAAAAGGAACAAAACAGACTGTCAAAACTTGAACTTTTCACACCGATTCAATTTCCACACCAATAACCAGAACATCAACATATATATATATATATATATATATATATATATATATATATATATATATATATATATATGTATATTTAAATAATTTAAATCACCATCTGCTTCAAGTGAAAAAAAAAATATATATATATATATATATATACACACACACACACACACACACAGTCTGATCAAAATGTATCGGGACTGTTGCTATGATAATAGCTAAAGTATGCAAAACAAAGCTGCAGGACACAAACCGATTTTGAATTCTGTTGCACATACACACTAAGTATAACATTCTTGCTGATTTATAGTGTTTATGGCAGTGCTTGAAATGAAAGTGTTGTCTTCTCAACACACCACAAAGGTTCCATGAGTGGTCATGGCATATGAAGCAGTTTTTGGCAAAGGACAACATTCCCCAGGTCCAACAACCACTATATTCCCCAGATCTTGCCCCTTGCAACTTTTTTCCTCTTCAAAAATCAAATTGCACTTGAAAGGAAAAAAGATTTCAAGTTGTTAAGGAACTTCAAGAGAATGTAACAAGGCAGCTTCTTGCTATCCCAAAAAAGAAGTTCCAGGAATGCTTACACTAATGGAAACAACACTGGATAAAGTGTATGGCTCCAGAAGGGGACTACTTTGAAGGAGATTAAATGCCAAATTAATATGTGGTTATAGTTTTCTTTTTTATACCTCTAACACCAATACTTTTTGATCAGACCATATATATATATATATATATATATATATATATATATATATATATATATATATATATATATACACACACACACACACACACACATGGTGGAGCGTGTTTTTTGGGAATGTACTTTTGATAATGTGCATTATATCAGGTTTTGAGATTTTTAGTCATCCATACTATCTCTTAGTAAACAGACTTTACTAACATATAGGTAAAGAAAAGTGACTTAACATTCATTAGACCTTTGAAATGAGTTGATAGGTAATATACAACCACCAGAAATAAATATATTTTTCATTATTTTAAGTAAAAAAAAAAAAAATAATAATTATCACTACTTTGACTAATTTTCACCAAATCTTATTTCCTATTTTACTTTATTTTTAGAACATTTTTAATTACAAAGTTTAACCTTTTTTGATAGTAGACATCAATCATAGCATAAAGTAATTCTGACAAAAATTAACATGAGTAAATATTGGATTAAACAATCTTAAACCTGGTTTTATATACATTTTTTTTTTTTTGCAATTTAACATTTTCTTGCAATCAGAAGCTAAATTAATTTTTTTTTTTTAATATTTAAATTATTGCAAATTATCATATTAAAATTTCATGATATAAGCATAATATAAGTATTTTATCTATTAATATAAAACTGATCCACCATATCATGTACTGAGACTCTAAAAACAGTTTAAACTTATACAATAAAGTAATTCTTTTTATACCATTTCATTCAAATATTTTATGAAGTTATTTATATACAATATGAAAGTTGTTATCTGGTCTATTCGTGTCTCTCTCTAGTAAACAATCAGCATAACATACTGTGTGCTAGAAAGCAAAGGACAATGGTGTTTATAAATACAGTAATAGAAGTTTTTAATTTGAAAAAAAAAAATGACAATTGAAGACTGAGTGAATTTAAACTAACAATGAGGTTGACAGATGACTAAAAAAAAAAAAAAAAAAGTGGAGATAGTTGGTATACAGCAATTCTGTGTATTATTATGTAACCAATTTTGTTGGTCAACTTGTGATAACAATCCCTACTCAAATCTTATCATGGCACACCTTCAATGCAGCTCACCTTCATTGTTACCCAGAGGAAACAATCAACACAGGAAGAAGGGAGTGTTTATCGCAAACCAACAAAGCACTCTACTGACATTAGGGTAATACAGGAGAGTTTTTCTTTAAAAAAAACAAAAAAAACAAAAAAAAAACAGAACAGATAAATAAAAAGAAAATATATGTCATTAAATTTCATCCAAGTTTTGTTTAGAAAATAAAAAATTGCCATATATAGGAAAGGTTAAGATTCAGTTAATTGAAATAAAAAGAGGCTTTTGATTGAAAATATATTTTTCTGATATACTTGGCTTTGTTTGATTATGACATTCATTTTTTTCAGTAACTTTTTGTTTTGTTTTTTTTTTATAGAAAAGTTTTAAATTTCTAAAATAGTGTTTCAGTTTATAATATAAGAATTATGCCAAGCTGCACGGACTTTATAACCAGATTTATGACAGTCAACATGTGAAATGAATGTAAAAATGGATCCTGACTTTGTACTAGGTTACACAAATATGGCTGCAAAAGAAAGGCAAAATCCAATTGAAATAAGCAAATATAAAAATGTTAAAAAAAAGGAAAAAAAAAATTAAAACATTCTATTAAATTATAATGATATTTACTTTGAATTTAACAGACCCTTTTTTTTCTTTTTAGAATAATGGTACAGAATGAAGATACACTTTTGCAACCATATTTGTTCAAATAGAAACAAAAATCAAGATCCAGTTTTATATTCAATTCACACATGAAATTCAATGAACATCAATGGTTAACTTAATTTTCCTCAAGAATGAAAAATTTCCAAAATGGATGTCATTCAAACAAAGAAAAATATAAAAGTTTTAATTGAATCAACCAAAAATAAATAATCATAAAATAAACTAATAAAGTCAGAGAGAAAAAATATCCAAAACTAAATTAAATTTTGGTAATATAAGTATTTAAAGCCATAGGAGTACTAGATTATTTAAAAATTGTACCGTTTATCAAAGAGAGTAAAAAGATTGTGTAGTGCCAAGATTCCAGAAGAGAGAAAATCTTACAATTCTATGACTTAACAGAAAATGACAGAACTTTCCACACACACACATACATACACGTGATTAGGTATAAAACTCAATGATAAAATTTCCACTGATCAGTAGAAATTTAGTTCTGCAACTCAGAGTATCGATTATTTACACTCCTTCTTTCAACCAATGACTGTCCAGAAACTATTTAGTCCAAGAGAGTAATTTCAAAGTTATTTTTCCTTCTCCCCCCCCCATTACGTTTTAACCCTTTGAGCCCTAACCACCATTTTACTGGTGGTAAAGAAAAATGATGTAATGCCCAGCCACTAGTTGAAAGATGGATAAACACTTGCAACTATTTTCATATCTACAGTGAAACATTACATACCAATTATTTGTGAATTTTGACTCCGGGGCTCAGGCAGAAGGGTTAAAATTGTTCGGGAACACAGAGCTCAAGGGGTTAAATGCTACTCCTCCAAAAGAAGAAAAACCTGCAAGAATTTCAACTTTGATATCACATTTGTGTGACTAATGGAAAACAAAAACTTGAATTTGTGTAAAGATTGCATTGTTGGATTACAAACTAAACCATACTTTGAAATCTAAGTTAATTTTTCTGATATATTTTTTAGACGTTTGTTTCTTTAGTTTCCCCCATTAAACAAGTTTCTTTGGCAAGGCTTATTTTTTATTCATGCTATTTAAAGAAATCATACTCAAGTAAAACAAAAATTAAAAGAAAAAAAATAACATAAAAAAAATGTTTCCCTAATTGTCTCTAAATTAAATTACTGCTGCATTTCAAAAATAGCAACAGGCCTGCTCCTGTTGCAGTTAATGAATAAAGAAATGAAGTTCCTGGAAGCAATGTCAATCATGATTGAAAGGGCACCATGTGTATTGTAGCCATAGCAGTAATGATTGTGTCTAGGGCAAAATAGTTTGACAGAGCCTATCTGATTTCAAATTCAGGGTTTTTTTTTCTAGTTTGTCTGCTACCCAAGGCAAAAAGAGTACAATCTACCCCTGCTATTAACCCTATAGTTAGAAAACAAATTCATGCCTTTTCCAAGGGTGTTAGTGCAAAGTGAAGAAAATAGACTCAGAATTTTAACTTGGCACACTGATTTTCACTTGTGTCACATCTGTGCTTTCAATTTATTCCTTTAAAATGATTCCAGTACTTATAAATAATGTGTGAAAGTCTTATGTTTTTTATGCAAGGGAAAAGCTCAATTTCTTTAAATACCCCAAATTTAACCCTTATTTTGTAGCAGCATCACCCCCCAACAAATAAATAATATTGTTATGATTAAGAAATAGTTCTCAAATCTGTGCTCTATAAAGGTATTGCAAAGACTTACGTACTTTTTTTTTTGTTGTTTTTAATAGATGTACATTAAACAGAACCAGTTAATAAACTTATACCAAAGCTTTATTGCACTTTACTGACTACTCATCTATTGACAGATATTACAAGGTGCTTTTTATACCTTCTAGATCTTAAGGGGAGGTAACTGATGATTTATCAGTACAAGATGAATATCTGATATTACACACTGGCTGTGATTCAAGCCTGGAGAGCACGCTTTAAGCTTTGGATTAATCAACTGTGCACATCAAAAGAGTGCCTAATCTATTTGAATTGTCAGAGAATCTGTTTCAGAAGAAGCAAACAAAGAGTCAGCAAATCTAGAATGAATAAGCTGGGTCAATGAGAAAGCCAAACATCTTTCCACACCCAAATGGACATTACCTCCCAGTTCTCTTCTAACATAGCTGTCTGTTTATTGCCAAGTTCTTGTGCCATTATCTGCTAGAATCTATTTTAAAACCATCATCAAAAAGATTGGCAGGAGCCAGACATGAGCTATTAAAAGAAAAAAAAAAGTTGAACAAGTACTTGAAAACCACTCTTGCATAACATCTTCAGTCTATACTTCCTCTTACAACTGTTCATTACATTATGTTTATTACGATGTGGCAACTCGTGGGAAGAAAGGTGATGCTTTATAAACACGAGACAAAATAAACCTTAATAAAAAAAAAAAAAAATAAAATCTCAATGCCATTGCTAAAAGTCTATTTGAGAATAACTTACTTCTCACCCAACCCGAATATAGATTCTTTTACATGACAATCCATAAAATTAAGATAAATATGAAATATATAACAAAAAAAATTTAGTTAATTAGTATACAATTAACTATAAGGAAATTGCCATTTTTGGTCAGGCTAATCATATTACTAATAAAAACATTTAGTAGGCAAAATGACTAACAAAGCTAACAATTAAGTACTAGTCATGAAAATAGTGGAGTGATGAAAAGACCAACAGGCTGATATTGAGGTTTATCAAACTTTTCATATACAAGAAGTTACAAAACTGTATTATATAAATTTTTGACTGAATTTTCTATCCTACAGGACAATAGCACAGAAGATTAAAGGCATTTGTTTCTGAATGTAATGACAATCTGATAGGATTTTCCAAGTTCAATCCCTGGGCTGGAAATTGGGTCATTAATAACTGAGCAGTACTAAAAAAAAAATAAATAAATAAATAAATAAATATGAATGAAATGAGATATCCCTAGAAAAGGCCAGTAGAACAAAAACAAACCCCAATAGATAAGATAAAAGGTCTGCTTAAAAATTCCCTGAATGTTATCTAGGTCAACAGAAACCTGAAGAAGGCCAGAGGTCACAACAACTGAAATGCTGTCATAACAACAAAGATGAAGATATTAATCTGAATGCAAATAAATGATATAAATTGGTGGCAAAATTTAGCTTCTGACTTCTGAATGGAAAAAAAAGCAAACTTAAAATATTTTCTTTTTGAATTAAATTTTACCCTGAAAAAAAAAAAAAAAAAAAAAAAAAAAAAAAAAAGAAAAAAAGAGAGGGAAAAAAAAAAGAGAGGGAAAAAAAGAGGGAAAAAAAAGAGAGGGAAAAAAAGAGGGGAAAAAAGAGAAAAAAAAGAAAAAAAAAAAAAAAGAGGAAAAAAAGAGAGGGAAAAAAGAGAGGGAAAAAAAGAGAGGGAAAAAAGAGAGGGGGAAAAAGAGAGGGAAAAAAAGAGAGGGAAAAAGAGAGGAAAAAAAGAGAGGAAAAAAAAGAGAGGAAAAAAAGAGAGGGAAAAAAGAGAGGGAAAAAAGAGAGGGAAAAAAGAAGAGGGAAAAAAGAGGGAAAAAAAAAGAGGGGAAAAAAAAAGAGGGAAAAAAAAAGAGGGGAAAAAAAAAGAGGGGAAAAAAAAGAGGGGAAAAAAAGAGGGGAAAAAAGGGGAAAAAAAAGAGGGGAAAAAAAGAGGGGGAAAAAGGGAAAAAGAGGGGAAAAAGAAGACAAGGAAAGAAAAAGAGAAAAAGAGAAAGAGAGAAAGAGAAAAAGAAAAGAGAAAGAGAAAAGAGAAAAAGAGAAAAGAGAAAGAGAAAAGAGAAAAAGAAAAAAGAAAAGAGAAAAGAGAAAGAGAAAAAGAGAAAGAGAAAAAGAGAAAGAGAAAAAGAGAAAGAGAAAAAGAGAAAGAGAAAAAGAGAAAGAGAAAAAGAGAAAGAGAAAAAGAGAAAGAGAAAAAAAGGAAAAAGAGAAAAGAGAAAGAGAAAGAAAAAGAGAAAGAGAAAAGAGAAAGAGAAAAGAGAAAGAGAAAAGAGAAAGAGAAAAGAGAAAGAGAAAAAGAGAAAGAGAAAAGAGAAAGAGAAAAAGAGAAAGAGAAAAGAGAAAGAGAAAAAAAAAAGAGAAAGAGAAAAAAAGAAAAGAGAAAGAGAAAAAAAGAAAAGAGAAAGAGAAAAAAAGAAAAGGAAAGAGAAAAAAAGAAAAAAAAAAACAGGGCATCCACCCAAGCATTTGTATCTACAAAAATGACGTTTAGAGTAATAACGAATAATGTTGGATTAAAAATTTCAGATACAAAAATAAAAAAAAAAGTGAGCAGATATAGGCTTTTCAGAAGATCAGAACCATAGGATGTGCATTCTTAATTGAGCCTTGCTGTGTTGTGACATTCCCTGTAGCTGGGTGATGCATGTGGCATGCTAGATCAGATTAATTAAAAATATAAATCTTAGAAATGATTCCATGATTGCCAGGTAAGATCAACATGGTTGACTGATTTTATTTTCTTTGGCATAACCATTTATAGGGTATTTAAAGCTAGAAAATATTTTTAGATAGTAAAAATTTTCTTTTGAGATAATGATTTAATGATACAAGTCTCATTAATTAACCCATACCTAGGGGGAGAAAAGGTGGATTCATAATTTTCCCAAGGGTATTTGTACATAATATAATGAACACAACCAGAATTGGAACTTAGTTCTCCAATTAACAATTTCAAGTTATCTATTACATCACCTACACATCTAAGTTTAAAGCACCTCGTATTCCCAAGTGGTAACCTATCTAGGTACTGCCCAAGCTTCATGTTGCTTAACTTCAGTGATTGTACGGGAATCAGTGTTTCAACATGTGCTTGTAGGCCTCAACAACAGATGAAATACTTTATATCAACATAACCACAAAGTGCAAAGAGTTCTGTGTAATCTCCATTCTCCAATATTAATACAAAAATCATTAGTGCTTTTGTGTATAACTGTACATGAGAAGGAACACTGGAACAGGTTTTGTTGAAATTTAATAATCCTAACATAAGGTGTATAACTAGTGTAATGGTATGGAAAATGGAATCAGTGAGCAGAGTTCAAATCTAAGTCTAGTCTGCTGCATTCACTTTCACACTAATACCCTTGGAAAATGAATGAATCCATCTCTTCTCCATCCTAGCTATGAGTGAAATAGTAGTGTAAACTGGGTTTCTCTAACTTTGGATGACAGCCAGTCTAATAGGACTATTCTGAATTCTAAACTGTGAAAAAGGCAATGGTAATTCATAGATAAAAAAAAAAAAAAAAAAAAAAACAATTTGTGGCAAGCCATGATCCCCTGGTTATGTCATTGATAGATAGGAAAGATAGAGATAGGAAAGATGGAGGGATGAATGAAGGGAGAAATACTAAAATAAATTAAAGTATTCAGGTTGTATAGGAAATTAATGGACATATGACCACTTCTGAGCTGTGTTTTCTGTGGTCAGAAAAATAATAAAAAACTCAATTTGAGATTGAATCCATTTAAAACTATCTAGCATTGAACAGTTGCTGGATATGGATCTAGATCTTGGTATGCATGTGTGGATATGGATCTTGGTGTGCATGCATGCACCTGAATCTGGATATAAGTGAAGCTGCCTGCAAAGTCATTTTGTAAAAATTTTCAACTGTTGAATGAAAAAAAAAAAATTTTTTTAACACCCAATGTCTTTCACAAGCCCACCAAGGAAGAATTTCATTAGTGTATAGGAATTTTTTTTTTTTTTTGCATCTATGTGACCACCTATGTTTGCATAAGTAATGGCAACTTCTCATAAGATTAGAGTGCCAAGAATTATAAGCAAGATCTTTAAATAATTATGGTGTTGTATACTCAAAAATCATCCAAGCAAAATAGAACTTAGAAAAAGAGTTTTTAAATTCCTCTTTACAGTTAACTTTGTTTTTCCTCTTCTTGCTATTTATTCCTCACAGATGACATGTCTCTAATTCCATTTAATTCATTTTTTTTAATCAATTTGTTGCTCATATCAAACTGTGCACAACAAAAATTAAATTCTGATTAGTCTTCTCAAGTGCTATCTATTTTTTTTAATTGCCAATAAATACAGGAACCATATGGGAATTAAACTTTATAATCCCAGGATGATACAAGTGGAGATATATGCCACTTAGACACAAAACTTTTACAAGTATGCAGATGTGCTGACTAGTATATAACGTCTGTCAGGAAAAACGTTCAACTATTTAATATTATAAGGGAAAAAGGGAAAAAAAAAAAAAAAAAAAAAAAAAGAAGCCTACCACAGGTAATGTTGCCATAGTCCTCTTCAAAGTAAACCTCTTGGGATCTCACATACTTAGATTCTCTTACATTATTTAAAAGTCTGCAAAGCTCTCTTCTGGGATTAACATCAGCTGTCTGATCACATGGGCAAAGATGGGAAGGAAAAAGACTCCTACTGAAACACATATAATCAACCCTCAGAGTTTAACCACCATGTCTAGTGTCTTGATGTAAGAGATTGTATTGATCTTAAGGTCCTGCAGGAAAAATTGGAATATACCCTTGTTGCTATAAACTTCCCAGAAACATTAAAAATAAACTGAACTTGCTACCTCTGTGGGGGTTTGTGTAAAGTGAGATGTTGTAGCACCTATTCATCTGGACACTTCTATAAGCTGGTTATATCCAAGTCACTGTGGCCAGTGGCTTGAGCATAGTCTGCCTTTTCCAGTGCCAGATTGACAGCTGCTATGTTAATGCCCTTGATATGTTAGAAAGAGAGATTTTAAAATTTGGTACATACTGTATAACATTAGGTTTCTCTCCATTCATGGTCCACTATGTGTTCTTAAATACCTGCTGCACCCTCTCTCTCTCATATATATATATATATATATATATATATATATATATATATATATATATATATATATATATATATATATATATATATATATATATATATATATATATATATATATATATATATATATATATATATATATATATATATATATATATATATATACATTATATATATATATATATATATATATATATATATATATATATATATATATATATATATATTATGTACATATATATATATATATATATCATGTACATTATATATATATATATATATATATATATACATATATATATATATATATATATATATATATATATATATATATATATATATATTATTTATATATATATATATATATATATTGCCATATAACTTTGTATATATATATTTATTATTATACCTGAAGAATATATATATATATACAATATATACATATATTAAATATATATATATATATATATATATATTCATGTACATTACAAATATGAATAAATATATATACAAAGATGAGGACAATAGTCCAAATAATGTAAATACAATACATATAAATAATAAATCATCTCATCATATATACACACACACATATTATATATATATATATATATATATATATATATATATATATATATAAAAAATATAGTGGAAAAATCCATATTACAATTACTTCAACTTAAATCTTTTAGATAACACTTTGTATATAAATCTTTTATATGAATAGGCTTTGTTACACCAGTATAAAATAAAAAAGTATTATTAATAAAATAGAAATATATAATGTGATCAACCAGTGTTGAGTTTTAGATTGTAGGGAAAGTCACAATATTTTTGTTTCAAATAGGTAACATTTTTATGAAGTCATTTATTTAATATATCTTAAAATATGTCATCATTAATTTATAGTAGTAGTTTAATCAATTGTTATAAAACCTGATTTTATTGCAGACATGTAAACAGTGTTGTCCTTGTGTTCAAGACATATATTGCCAGTTAAAAAAGTGTCTTCAAATATTTAATTATTATAAATTAAATGGGACATCTATAGGCAAAATTTCTTCTTGTATATGCCATGTCCATTCAGGACATGGACGATCATGGCTTCCCACAACTTCCTGTTCTTTGTAACTTTTAATGATATTTGACTTTTTTTTTTTTTACTATCCCTCCTAATCCCTGATTTGCCAACTATTTACACCTTGTTAGATAGGCTATTAGCTGCTTTCTTCCTTTCCTCTCACTTTCAATGTATCCTGTGAGTGTCAAATTTTCCAAGCCTACTTACCTCATTATGTGCCCTAGAAATTTCAATTGTCTCTTACTGATTCTAAATGTCTTTTTGTTTCCATTTTCTCCAAAAATTTGTTATTGCTCCCATGTTTAGCCCATGGTATTCTCAGTATCCTTCTGTAGAAGCACATTTCTGTTGTGTCCAGTCTTTGCTTCATATAGGAGGACTGTTATTACATAAAAGTTCAGTACACTTTTTTTCTTACAAAATTTTGTTTCTTAATACTCTGCTCTTGGAAAGAATCTTTCACCATTCCAATGCACATTTGGATTTTGGTGTTGCATTTTTTGTTCTATGTTAAAACACTTTCCAGATATTTAAATTTTTGTACTTGCTCAATTTTGGTATCTTCAACTTGTAAGTCACATATAGGGTTATTCCTTTTGCTGACAACAATATATTCTATCTTATTACAATTGATGTTTAGTCCTTTCTTCTCACTTTCCTTTACCACCTTCTATAGAAGTTCTTGTAGTTTACTTTCCATATCTGCTATCAAAACTGTGTCATCTGTATATCTTATATTAAGATTGTGCCCACCAATAATGAATCCTAACAGACTCCTAAATTCTCTCTTGTAAAAGTTGAATAAGTCCGGTGAGAAGGCACATCCTTGTCTTACACCCCTTTCTATTTTTGTATATTTACTCAATTCATTTTCTATCTATGAGCATGGATACTTCTATAAGTGTTCTAATAAATCAAGCCTTCCTAGCAGTTCAAACAGTTCTTTGCGAGATACTTTATCAAGCACATTTGCATAATCTATAAAACGGATATACTTCAAATTGCATTTCTATTGCACTTTCTGATACCATTCTGAGCATGAATATCACATTCCTTGCTCCAGTGTCTTTACCAAAACCGCACTGTTCTAATTCTGCTATGTGCTGTATTCATCAGAATTCAGATCATAAGTTTTGTCATTTAGTTTATTAAAATATTACTTATGTCTTTCATGACATTTTTTCCTATGACCATTTCTGGTCACAAATTTTCCTTATCTATCCTAAAAATACTTTATAAAGATAACATATGATATTTTTCATCTTACAAAGTCAATTTATTCACTGGCATCTATGATAACATTCTTAAAATAGAGTTAAGATAAAGGAAAGGAAGAATTGTTTTTGTGAAATCACAATTAGCCTTATATTGTGAAATGTTTCCTTTTCAATTTACCAAGCACAGTTCTCTAAATAATTTCAAAATTCTAACTGAGAATTTAATATTTTTAACATTTATTTTTTTTATTAATATAAACATTGTAAACAAAATGTCAAAATAAGTTTAAACCTTCTGATATGAAAGTGACTTTTACAATAATCATAACATTTGCCTAAAATCTGACTGATATATAAGTTTATACAAGATGAAATGATTTCTTCTTTGTCTTTGTTAGTTTTTCTTTCATATCTGAGCCAAATGACATATCCACAACATGATTGGTGTAATGAACATAAATACAAAAGAAGATTGACAGAATGATATACAAGATATTCTATTTTGCAACAGGCTGATATGGAAGCTTGCCTATGCAACTATGTAATCAGTTTGGACAAAGAGGATCTAGAAGGCAATGGCCAAGAAAAGAAAAAATACAGAAGCAATAATGAAAAAAAGAGGTAATATGTCTGCTAATATAACTGTAAACAGATGAAAGAAAATACACACTTGTGAGGTATCAAGGGTCTTAAAATATCAAAAAAAAAAAAAAAAAAATCAAAGAAAAACTACTTTTTGCCTCATATACAAGTGCAAGAAATACTGAAAAGTATACAACCAAGAAGCCCTTAAAAAAAAAAAATATATATTTGGGGAACTAGTGTGACCAAGAACTTTCCTTCACTTCTTGTATCTATTAAATTTAAATATGATAAAAATCAATATTTGTCTACATTTCCAAGATTAGCTATTGTAACTATTTACATTATCTGGACTGTTGTTCTCATCTTTGTTGTCATATTCACAATGTTTTCACCATTGTATGCTCTGGCCTTCTTCAGTGTCCCCAAGGAGACATTTGGCCTAATGGATAAAAGTGTTAATTGAAGTAATCCAGTGAACTGACCCAAAGAGATGTGAGTTTAATACTTAGCCACAACAGAGGTGAACAAAAACTTGGAGAGTTGAGTCAAAGGGAAATAACTGAAACTGAGATATCTGGAAGAGGCATGGCATGTGGAACTAGAACAATCTACCCCAGTGTACAAAATAAAGGTTTTGGTTCAAAATTCCAATCACCTGAAGAAAGCCAGAGCATACAACAGCCAAAACATTGTGATTATGACAAAGATGATAAAAATTTGAATAATATAAATAGATGCAAATGCACTAAAATATACAAAAGTATGTCAAATCCATAGGTTAATGATGGTTGAAAAAAAGAAAAAGAAAAAAAAAAAAACATCTTCCTTGCCAATGCCTGGAATTATTCACAAATGATCAATCATCACAGTGAAAATTTGAGATTAAAACTCAGCTAATAACTATGTATCAGACTAAAGATTTATTGATCCATCTTTGTACAGGTGGTATTACAAACAGGTGATCTATGTATATACAAAATTTGATACATGTTTATTATGTCTATTTGGATAGACATGTGCAAGAGTTGTATGTCTGCCTAGTCAAACTGAAAACTCAGAGTGAATGATGTCCCTATGGATTTCTTCATGTTGATGGGTTTGCAATCTAAGGCAGTTGGAATGAAGAATCTGCCTTGTAACTTAAGAAATGCAGTTTCACAGGAAATGGACTCTTAAGCGAATCCCAAACATCTTTCATCAAAACAGAAATATAAAAACTAATTCAAATAAGTCCTAATTCCGTTTATGTTTGACCCAGATTGAAAATAAAATGGTTTACAGACATAAGGATCAGATTTCTTCAGATGTTTACCAAAATGTACGCATAAAAATACACAAAACAGTTGTTTGCCTAACTCAGACTGAATCAAAACTTTATTATTAAACTAGTTGCTAATGTGACCCATGATATTATGGGTAAGACTCCCCCCACCCAAAAAAATCTTTCATTTACTCTTATCATTACATGGTGACATAGTAAATTTTATGGATAGAAAGGAAAAAATGAAAATAATCAAAGCTGTAGTTCTAAAAGTTTGTGACCCCATTGTAAATAGGCAAAGTTCTAGCATCTACCGCTACTCATTCATTTCTCCATTTAGCACACACATAATAATAATAATAGTAGTAGTAAACAGTTGCTTCTTGACAAAAGATAGGAGAAATTGATGATGAATGAAGCAGTGAATTATTTTAAATCTAAAATTTACTTTTAGTAAGTTTCAGCATTCCATTTGTATAATGTGCACTGAAAAATCAGGAAGAAAAAGGATTGTCAATGGTCAATTTATCACTCTTCATTTGCTGTACAAAAAGTTTATCCAGCCACTAAAGGTGAATCTGATCCTTGAACATTAGTGTGCTTGAATTTCATAGTTGTGCTGTCATATCCTACTATGGCAACAGAAAATAAATTTGAGTGAAATTAATAAGTATACTGCAATTGAAAAGGCTTAAAAAAAAAAAAAAATACAGTGAAAAGAGGAGTAATATTAATAATGCAAACTGCTAAAGGTTAATTCAAGCATTATCGGTAGAGCCAAGTTATATAATTAGCTTTTATCAATGAGAGAATTTGATTTCATGAAATCAGATTTCTACTATGAGAATTATTTCAGTAGCAAATCTCAAACAAAATTATCTTTCATAATTTCAGTTTTAATTTCTGGGATGAGGGGTTAATACTTATTTACATTCAGGCTAATGTCTTCACCTTTGTTGTTGTTATCACATGACAAAGATGAATACATTAGTCAGAATGTAAATAATTATCCTTCATAGTATAAATAAAAACAAACTTTATTGGGGCGGGGAATTAATAAAAAATATTGTGAGCTACAATTTTGTGATGACTGGTTCATGTGAACATACTTTCATCATAGATTCATCAAGATAATCTACAAGAAAAGAACTTGAAGCATAGATTTATCATAAATAAAAATTGTAAAAATGATGTAGTTTTCACACACTGGACCATACACTGAATTTTATTCATTTTAGACAGACACAATAGCAATGTAATAAAATGCCTATATTTTCATAGGCCAGGGATTTTAGATTTCTTTAGTTTTGTCCTGTAGAAACACAAATCAAATTTCTATTGTTATGGTCAGAAAGAGAGAATAAGACATTGCACAAAAGGTGGCGTTTCTTTTTCAATCAAACAAGAAACCTATTTTGTCTGATCCCTTCAAAGCACAGGTAGGAATACTTCCCCTGACAGACTGGCTTTAGCTGGTCTATTTTTGTCACCTGATTGATTATGTGTTGTCTTTACTTAACTAAATATAATACTGAGGATTTCCTATAAATATATTGCAGAATGTATTGAAGAAAACAAAGCATTTAAACTGAAAGAACAGACCATAAGATAAATACAAATGTATACAATATGAACACACTATACAGAGATAAAATGAGGTTAAATATAGACCAATTACGAGGCTTCATAAAAAAAATGATGCCTGTTCTAATCTAAAAGCCAAAATTTCTAGTTTATGATTTACAGGTTAAAAATAAATGATGTGTCTAGAAGCCTGGAGGAAATGTTTGTCAAGTTTCCTTCTCTTTTCAGGGTCATTACATTCACTTATGCACAAATAACCTTGGGAAAGTTATGATTCCATTTCATTTGGGTTAAGTAGTAGGATTTTTATCTGGACAAAAATAACCTACAAAACTTTGACAGACCATAAGAAAATACAAATCAATCAATCCTTTCTTTTCTTACCCATAATTCTCTTTTAAAATAGTTGCCCTTCTGGATATGTAGAAAGTAAAGAGCTGTCATAGAATTTAATTTCTGCTTTTGGAAGAGGAAAATCCTATAGACATTCAGAGGTAGTTAGTGAATGTGTTATAAAAAGGCTGCACCTTATGTAAGCAAAGTAAGGAAATGGGTCAGTAGAGTTAATGGCAATAGAAACTGGCCTTAATGACGGGACCTGCAGTGGCAGGTCTGCTGCTGCTTCTGCAAATAAGAATAAAGCCAAATAGGTTAATATTCCCATTACAGCTGATTGAATAATTTGAAGTTGAGTTTTATGATAGATGACAATACAATACTTCAGAGCAGCTTAAATGCCAGACAAACAATCACAGTGCATAGTTGAGTGACCTTACATTATTCCCACCATAGCCCTGACCTCATATGTTTAGCTGTTTGGATCCATGAAGGAGGCACAGAAGGGACAAAAGTTTTCCAATTAGTAAGTGAAAAAGGCAACTTGTACATAGCTAAGAAATCAGCTAAAAAGTGTCACGTATACATGCCCTTATTCTTGTGTAGAATACCACAATGAAGAAAAAAAAATTAGGCTGAGAGTCAGATTTGGAATCCTGAGAATTTGTATTCATTTCATTATGCTTCTACTAATAACTCTTGTGACTGAAGGAGAACAAGCATTAATTTTGATCACCCTTCATATATTTACATGAGTAGATAAATATATACATGCCCAAACACATTATACATAATCAAACTAATTTGCTAAGCTACCATCTGTTTCAAGTCACAAAGTTTCTATGATTAAAATATAATTTATGAATGATAGTGAGAGAGTTAACACTTAGATTATTGGCTTACTATCATAAATATTGAAGTTAGCCATCTTTTTCTTTGTTACAAATCAAGTAGAAAATACAAATCAAGTTAGAAAGTAAGTATAGACATGTTAATATAATTAATGAAAAAGATAATGATATTAATCACGAGAAATCACCTTTCAAAATTGATTTACATGTTCTAAAATATTTAAAAGAAAGAGAAAAATATTTTTGTTTATCTAAGTAAAATCAATGTTTCTAAACTGTAGTTTTTAACATTCATTAAACATTAGCAGACATTATCACAATAAATAACTTAGCAAGCTAACTTTTCTAATCATGCAAATATTGTATAAACCAAGGATCATTAAATCCAGCTGACCATGATATTTTATCTGGCCCTTAGACCATGCAGAACATACTATTATTTTAAAAATCATTTTAATATTTTTCCTTTAATATTATTATCTATAGGACATTTTGATCAAGTCTTTATGTATCAGTAAGCACACCTCCCTGCACTGAAAAAGTGATCAAACTGCACTCCAATGATATCTTAAAAAGCAACTTCCTCCTTTAGGTGCAATGCATGATGCACATTTGAAGGATCATGTCTCTTTTTGATTCATGATCGACCTGGTAGAATTCCGGCAGTAAACTGACGTTACTTTATGCAGTAGAGTGGTTGCCAAATAAGCCTATAGAACCCAGTGAGTCCTACTATTTAACTCATACGAGGGGAAAGTAAGGTAATGAATCCATGTAAGTGAATGTAACAAATCTGACAGGAATCCAATTTGGCTCTCCAATTTCTCATTTTATCCATAACACCAAACACACATCCAAGCTTACAGCACCTGGTATTTCCAAGTGGTTACCCATCTAGTTACTGACCATGTTCAACATTGCTTAACTTTGGTGATCAGACAAAAACTGGTGTTTCAGCATGATATGGCCATAAATGAAAGACAAAGAGAAAATTTAACAGATTGTAAAAAATGCCTCTAAGATCATGGATATCCTGATGTAAAATCTTTTACCTTGTAATTTTAGTATTTGGCAGATCATATTAGAAGACCGTTCTCAAAGATGAAGCGAAATTTGCATAATAGTCTTAACTGATCATCATTTACTCAAATTTGATGAGAAAAAGCACAAATTTTGAATTAAAGTTCGATATAGTTTTTATCTCAGAATTTTCATTGGTTCTTCATCTTTAAAAACCACTACTAAAAGAATTAGAGTTCATAATAGAAAACATTAAGTATGATTTACAATAATATATATATATATATATAAGTTTGAAAGCTGCGCTATTGGGCAGCATTTAAAATAGCTCCTGTGTAGGACTCTTGGTTGGGCTTGCATCACAATAATTTAGGAAGGAGTAGATGCGATAGGCAACAATAAACTACAGAAGAATTCAAAATTAATCACCGCATTTAAGTATTGTATTTAAATTTAAAGTTCAATGACAATTCTTCTGCCACCACTTAATTTAAAGACAATTTGATGTACGTTGGTCCTTACTTTCTATACAAACAATTATTTTTATTTCATGAGTGACTTTCACTGGATTTCGCAATTAATTTCAATTATTTCCAAATTATAGAAATTGTTATTGTACCCAAAAATTTGTCACTAAAAAATCACGTATGAAAAAAAACGCCAAAAATAATCACAGTAATGAAAACTTGGGAATCCAAAATTTCAGGATTGCAGGTTCAAATCTGGCCTGGAATGTTTTTAATTTGCTAATGGAGTCGACCCGATTCCAAAATGGTATATGTTGGGCTATGGCCTCTAGGAGTAAAGTTGAAAAGTGTGACATTCAATATATAGAAGATGAGCTGAGAGTTGTGTCTCTTTAATTGAAAAAAAAGTGTGACACAGTGACATCTGTAATTATATATATATATATATATATATATATATATATATATATATATATATATATATATATATATAAAATTATAGCATAAGTATGTTATAAAATCACTACAAAAATAGCCATTTTGTTTCAACACACTCTGTGTCTTATCAAGTGATGATGTTGAAAAGAAAATAGTTTTAAAAGTTTCAGATTAATTAACGATCCTACACTAGGGGGAAACATTGTTACAAAAGCTAGAATAACCAATCAAAAACGAAGTATAGAAAGATTCAAAAGCTTGACAACGAAATCATGCTATAATAGCTTTTCAGATCTTTAAATACGTGTAATATTAAAAATAATTTATACTAACTAATAATTATAAAATTATATGATAAAATTTAATATTAAAATTAAAAACTGGCAATTTTAAAATCCAAATTTAATCACTATTAAGTTTAAAAACTACAAAATTATTGAGAAAAGAAAAAATATATATGTTTATTCAATTCATTTCTTCATTGAAATTACGTTAGACAAGACACTACAATACATCCGGTCATTTGACAATACATGTATATATATTTTTTTCTTTTCCCTTTCTTTTTTGTTTTTATTTTAAAGTTTGTGAATGTGGTCTTAAACTCACGCGTAAAACAACAAAAACACAATCAGATTATAATACATAAGCACCCAGACATAATTAGATATACACACCCACACACACTAAAAAAAAAAAAAAATATATATATATATATATTAAAGGCAGCATATCTTCATTCAAACATGTTTTATTGAATAATATAGACATATTGTGTCTACTTATTTTTGTACTGATCTTTTCCAATTGTCTAATCAGTTTCTTGATGTTAAGATGAAATTCATCATGGAAGGTGGCATAGTTTTTGTTAACCCAAGTACTTTCTTTTTGACCATCTTCAAATGTCAATTACAAAGACAAACTTATTGTAACTGCAATAAAAATTTGCATTCCGTTGTAATGGTCATTTTTAAAAAACACGTGCAAATGTACTCTTTAATTATTTTAAAATTTATCCATTGTAGCTACAGAATATTTGTTGCAAAACAAGCATTTCAATTATATATATATATATATATATGGATTTGCTTTTGAGTTTTAGTTCGTCTTGGCCTGCAAATCCAAGAAAGAAAAGAAAAAAAACCATTGTCAGTCTGGCCCACTTTGGAAACCATTTGCTGATAAACCCTGGCAGAGCCACTTGACAAAAAGGGATTATAATTTCATTCATTTCAAATGTGGTGCTTAGTCAGAAAAAGGATAAGAACAGCAGTTTGTTCAGGAAGAAGAGAAAGAAAAGAAAATAACACTAAAGGAACTTGTTACTAAGCTAATAGGTCTATAAGGGCAGACATGGCTAGACATATGGTCTCTTCCCATAAAACTAAATGGTGAGGGTGGAGTGCAGGGGAACGGGGAGCATTCCCGCCCACCCATGCACAACTAGCAACTACAGCAAAATGACTTAAGTCACACAGAAAGAAAGAAAAGAAAGAAAGTACATTTGAAAGAGAGGAGCTTTTAGATTGGGAATAAGTTTCAAGAGGGAGGAAAGAAAAGAAAAACAATGCAATGGAATTAGAAGAAAGGGATAATATGCTGAGGTGAGAGGAGGTGGGGACGGTTTGTCTGATGGTGATAATTTTATTAGTGGAAATAATTGAATAATCATATTACTTGTCCCTTAAAAGGATATTGTGTAGAGGGAATTTTAGCCATGAACAATTGAAAACATTAAAGAACCACCAAAGCTATCAAGTTGGCTATTATTTGTGTGTGTGTGTGTGTGTGGGGGGTAAAAAAAAAAAATGCCTCAAAAATAGGTACCACCACAGAAAACATGATACCTAAGGTTTGAAATGAATTTTTAAAAATGAAAAATCTTTCTTGAGGCTTATATTTTAGTTTCAATTTCAAGCTAAAAGATTAAATTTAATATTTCAAATAAGCAAAATACTTTGCTGTATTTCAAAACTAATTTAAATTGACTGGGAGTTTTTAAATTTCTTTGATAAAATAGCTGATTAGCGACCTTCTTTATTTGTGAAATATTACCTAAGTAAAAGTATAATTAATCTGATGTGAAACATTATTTACTTAAAGTTTAAAATATTGCAAAAAATACATTTCTTTTTAACACAGCAATAACTGATTTTAAGCTGTTGACTGTTTTTTACAATTTGATGTCAGATTGATCTAATATTGGTTCAGGCTAAGGTTAAATCTGCCTCCCAGAGCAGCTTACAAGCACATGGTGCCATTTCCTTGTGAGACATAGATGAATCCAGCCCATTTAAATATGGAGTCCTAAAAATGGCATCTCCAGGTCAGGAGTATCTCCAAATTATATGTGAGACCTTTCCTTTTTGTTCCTCCTTATATTTTGCTTTACTGTGTAGATATATGTGATATATAGTTCTCAATGTGGGACACATGTATATATGTATATTTATAGCTTTGTGTATGTCTTAGCATTATAAAAGTCTCTCTGAGAACAAAGTTTGCTTGCCATCCCTTTTCCTTTCAGCCATTCCATTCCATCCTGTATGTGAATTACAGTGTTATATCATGGTTTGATTTGGTTTGTTTTATGGCATATTAACCTCAATGGGTTATGTAATGCCGACAAAATTTTTATTTCTGGTAATATTTTTCCTTCAAAAATGTATAGCTGTAATAACTTTTTTTTTTTCAAAAATGTATTGCTGGAAATAAATATTTTTTACAAAGTATTTCTGGTATTAAAACCTATTTTTACATTTACATAGTGTTTTGACCCTCGTTTGGTGGGGGGGGGTAACTATTTGCCCATAGTTGGGACCCCTACAGGTGCTACCATCTCAAGTCAGGGTGGATCTGGGAATACCAGCAATTAAGAGGTGGTTCCACACTCCTCAAAACCTCCTGATCAGAAGCCTTGCTGTTGGACGTAGTTTATAGTCTTAGCCATAACAGGAGAAAAGTAAATGAGTGAATAAATCTTTCTTTCAAGCCCTCTCATTAGAGGGGCTTTAGTGGTAAAAAATAATTAAATTCATGTCAGTACTCAATTTTTAAATACTCAGTAATCTTAAAAAAATTAAGAAAATATTCTCTATAATATTGTTATATATGTGTTATTAAATTTTAGATACTTTATGGCTTTAAATTTAATATAGTTATCACTCTTATTTTCTGATAACATTGTGTATGGTTGCCCACACTAACAAAAATTGGCACATTCATACACATACAAAAAATTTTAAGTTTAAAAAAAAAAATATTGCTGTTTGATGATTTGTACTAAGCTTTTCCATTTATGATTAATAAATAATTTTTACTTAATAATATCATCTAAAATGGTGAGATTAATACAGAATTTTAAAAGATTTAAAACTTAAATTATTTTAATTAAAATGTTATAAAATTATAATAATTCTTGTAAAAATTCAATATTATCTGTCTATATTTCTGTGATGAGGTATTATGTACACTATTTACATTATTCGGACTATTGTCCTCATCTTTGATGCCATATTTATCACAAAGTTTTGGCTGTTGAATGTTCCGGCCTTCTTCAGGTGGTTGAAATGTCAAACTGAAATAAAGGGTTTGGTTCGACATTCCAACCAACTGAAGAAGGCCAGAGCGTACAACAGGTGAAAAATTGTGATAAATATGGCAACAAAGATGACGATGATAGTCCAAATAATGTAAATTCATTTTTTCTTAAAACAATGTACTTGATATATCTTATTTAGAAAAGCAAAAGATTTTCTAATTATGCTATAGTTTTATTGCATTTTTATTTTATGATTCAGAGCAGATTTTCAGTAACAGAAAAAAATAAAAATAAAATTAGTGATTGCTTTTAACTAACATAAATATGAAGAGGGTAGGATTTTAATTTCTTAAAATTTCATAAAATTAAATAACAGATGTAAAAAGAAAAGTTATTTTTAACAAAATTTAAAAAAAAATAAATAAATAAACATTTAAAAAGTAATTACATTCATTTGTGAATAAATCCTGAAAATTTTGTTAAAATCTGACAATTATTTGATTTTTGCAATAATTTCTATAACAATGTATTTTTTTATTACAAAACAATACGCTAAATTAAAAATATTAATCTTTGGATCCTCTGCCGACACAAGAAAAACAAGATTTTTAACCAAACTTTTATTTTTACTTTTAAGTAAAAATAAAATAATGATATTTTTACTTAAGTGTAAAAATTATAAAATAATATTTTAAAATTGTAGTTCAGTATTATTATATTATTGTAAAATATAATTGTAGTTCAATATTATTTTATTATTTTTACTTTTAAGTAAAAATAATAAAATAATATTTTAAAATTGTAATTCAATACAATGTATTCTAATCCAAACACCTCTTTTAGAAAGAATCTATATGTATACAAGTACAAATTTAACTAATAAAATGCCGAAAAACTTTTTGCCATAGATAAAAAAAAAAAAAAAAAAAAAAAACCCACACAGACGACATGCGTTGAACGGATGTCATAATTCGTTGAAAAAGGCACCCCTACCTTACCTAGACTTAACCTCTTTTCAAGCGTAACACATAATAGATACAATAATAGTTAATTAAAAAAAGAACACACTACTGCCCCTGTCTAAATTATTGGATTTCTGTATCCTTGGAAACAAAAATTATGAATGCATGTCCTTTTAAAACTTAGTAAATTTCAAAATAAGTTATTCCAAAATTCGCTTGACAATGAAACAGAACTAATGCTTTTAATTTAAGTATATAATTGAATTTGAAGTTTTTAGTTTCTGTTTTTGAAACATGGTAATTCCTGTGTAGCAATGAAACCATATTTTTAAATCCGTCAATTTATAATATTTATGCTCTGTAAATTTACACTGAGCACTGTTTTGTAAAAATAAAAATATAAATAAGAACACCAGATTATATAGTGCTATCTGATGGTCCGGCGTCCTTTAAAAGGGCTCTGGTGAAATAAATTATTATAATGGTAGCTTAAAGTGGTCCATTTTTCTTTAATATATATATATATATAGCTTGCTTAGTATTATTTTGCCCAGTTCTTTTTCTTCCTTTCCTTATTGTTAGAGAACTTTGTCAATTCTGTTTATCAATTCTGTTTATCAATTACACTTAACCATGGTCAATTACTTCACAACTATGTAACTTCTTTTACACACACTCTTAAAATAAAGAGAACAATAATAGTTGGTTGGGAGTGGGGCAAGCTTGATAACATTTTCCCTTAATGATAATTGTTCTTTAAAGGGTAAGATTCTAAATATGTAGAGAGGTCACAATCAGACACCATCAAGTTGTTCTTGGGAGCACAGCAAATTTCAAGATAGTCTATTAATTTAAGAATAAATAAAGCAGCATTTTAAAAAAACAACCACTTATGTGAGAAGAGCAATTTGATCAGATTCATTAAAACATTTTGATAGAAGTGCATTATTTAATAGTAAAACATACACAACAAAATATTCTGGCAGTAATAAAATATTTTACTAATTTTAAGAAATAGTAGGAACTAAGAGTTTAAAAAGGCAGAGGTTTTCACTTTTTCTTTTTAAATTAATGATATTTAATGCATAAATAAAATTAATGATTTTCTTTACACATTTGAAAATACTGAAGAAATTCAAAACTTAATTCAATGAATCAATATGAGAATAATGGCAGAAAGTTAAAAATTGCTGATCAATGATTTTTCAGTAAATAAGAAAAAAAGTTGTTTTTTTAAACTACAAATAATTTTTGAGTTGAACTTTATTAACAGATACATAGAATAACATTCCAGAACAGCACATCATAGTACTGTAAGATTTTATTAATGTTTTTTCATTCAATTTCATGAAGCATTTTATGTATAAACATACTTTAATAATTTTTTTTTTAAAGATCCATCCTGCTATTTAAATAATACAATGAAAATCTCAACAGAAAAGTTTTCTGTATATATTTGGATCCAATTAAAATTAAAAAAAGAAAATTACTGTATAATCATAGATACCACCAAAATGGATGCATTTTTTTTTTCAAAATAAAATTTTTTTTTAAAAAAATCACTACCCAATATTTTTTAAAATTTGCAAAATACCAAGGAAATAATCAGATTAAAATGAAACTTTCAGAACTTATTCATCAATGATAGTTCATTTTATTAGAAAAACTTCATAGAAATATTGTTTTTGAAGTTAGTTTCAGCCCTTGTTTTTGATATCTCACATGTACTAATTAAATGGAGGGGGGGTGCAAAATTCCTTTTTTACAGTTATATAAAGAAAAATTCATGAAGGTTTTATTTCAGTAAAAAAAAAAAAAATATTGATATTAAATGTGAACATACTGAAAATTTGTCCTGAACTTTAACAAAAATAATTCACTTAAACATTTCTTTTGAGTTGCATACTTTAATAAAATATATTATTTTCTTTCAGGTTAGACAGAAAAAATCTACACGGAATATTGTTTTTTTTTTTTTAATTATAAGTAATTTTTCAGTGCAATTTTGAAATTCATTGCATTTCTGTTCATAAGAGATTTTTTTTTTATTAAATAAGGACATGCTTGAAGAATTGAAAAATGTAAAGTTTAATAGTTTTCAAGTGTGGATGTTTCTTAAAAGAATCTTAATTTTTGAAATTGTTAGATTATTCTTTGTATGGAAGTTCAAAAATGGAATAATTCTTAATTACCTGCTTTGAGAGACTACTCTTCCCTACCATGAGAATAATTCAATAAATCTTAAATTCAGAATAATTAAAAAAATATACCTGATTGGCTGCAATTAAATATTTTATGACATAAAACAGGTAAGAAAATAACATAAAAAGCAATGAATAAAACTCAAAAGTATCATTTCACTAGGTTTTGATTCCTTTATATTTCTAATGTAGTATAAAAAACAAAATTATTTATTCTATTAAGTTTCATAAAAGCATATAGAATAAAAAAAAATTATATTCTTAAACTATTGGTTATATAAGGTTAAAGATTATTTTTAAGCATAAATACTATTTCTTGATTATTGCACAGTGTCCCATATTTCTTTAATATTTTTCACTTACTTTTTAAGATTCAGATATGACTTTTGTCGACTTATGACATCAAAGGCTAACATACATGTTATTTTCATTATGTTTAAAACAAAAATCAAGCATTACTTTTACAAAATTCAATTAATTAATCCTTAAGTTTACTAATTTACATTGAAACAAATCTCTCAGACAAATATTGGATTTTAAAGAGATTTTAAAATTTTTTGTTTTCATTTTGCATCTATAATAGCAGTTCAACAAGTGATAAAAAAATTGTTTATGTACAGAAATTTATTTTTCTTTTAATACAGATTAGGTATAGACTATTATCATTCAAATAAAACCAAAACTTCAAAAAAGACATTTGAATTATTTAAAATGTTTTCCAGGTGTTTTTATGGAGTCAATGATGGTAATTAGTATATGGCAGTCTCATAAGATATTTTACAAGGAGGGTGGGCAATGTCTACTATTCACCCCAACTAATCCAATTTCCTTCCAAGTTGTATCATCCTGAAATTTGGGTGCATTATTTACTATCAATAATTCATTAGATGAATGCCTTATAAAATAGTAAACATATTTCTAGCAATAACAAACATTACAATATAATCTTAAGAAAAAAATTTTACAGAGCAAATGAATAAAATACTAAATTTTACAATGAGAATTAAGTAAATTTCAAATAAAAAAAAAAATTTTACAGAGCAAATAAATAAAATACTGGATTTTACAATGAGCATTAAGTAAATTTCAAATAAAAAGAAAAAAAATTAAAAAAAGTTCAAAATTTGATGCTTCATATTTCACTTCGTTACTTATGGGACAAGATCAATGCAGTTTGTGAAAAGGTTTCATTGCGTATGCTGTCTGACATGGTTAATATATTGGTTGTTATTTTTATTTTAGAAAGTATGAAGGAGTGATATTTATATGACAGAGATGTAGTTGGTAATAGTATTACTACTTCTGTCTGTAACATGTCATGAAAGCAAATGTATAAAATTAACAATTATTAATCTTGCTCTGATTCAAACATCTGACCTGCAAACAAGCAATATATTTATATCAGTGTTCTGCCGCTTGAACAGCACAGTACAGTACACTTATGCTTTTTTAATTTTTGTTTTGTAATTATTTGATTAAGTCACTCATGATTTTTTTTCAAATACCATATTAACTGTATCAGTATATTAGACATTCCCACAAGTCATATTAAAGAAAAACTATATATTTTAGTATATTTCAGTTAAATTTTAAAGGAAATTATCAATACATTACAAAAACAGCTTTAATGTTATAGTTTCCAAGTTAGTGTTGTACTGTTACCATGAAAAATATACCATGTGAATTTAAGCTTATGCTATCTGTTTTTTCTAAGAAATATTTACAACTAGCTTAAAAGCCGCCCTACCAAGCAGCATTTAAGCTAGTTCCTGTAGAGGGCTCTTGATTGGACCTGCATCACAATAGGTAGGGATGAGTAAATGTGTTGGGCAACAATAAACTACCGAACTCAAAAGTGATCACTGCATTTAGGTATTGCATTAATATTTAAGATAACCTTTTAAAAGTTCAACGATAATTCTTGTGCCACCACTTAATTTTGTTCTTACTTTCTGTACAATTATTTTTTATTTCATGGTGAGTTTCACTAGATCTTGCAATCAATTTTGATTATTCCCAAATTTATTTTCATGTTATAAAAAGTGTTATCATACAATAAAATGTCACAAAAAAAACAAAAAAAAAAACACACACACACAAGAAATAATCACAGTAATGAAAACTTGGGAATCCCAAATTTCAGGATGCATGTCTAGATCCGGCCCAGAATGTTTTTAATTTGCTCAGAGTTGGCCTGATTCCAAAATGGTATGATATGTTGGGCTACAGCCTCTAGGAGTGAAGTTGAAAAAGTAACACAGTGATATACAGACATCCACATTTATTATATAGATAGCTAATTATCTGATGTGAGATTTTATATAAATCAAGTTATTCTTCATATTCTAAATAAATATGAATAATAGGATAGTTGATTTTTTAAAATTTCAAACAGTAGACTGGCAGTGAGATCTCATCAATTTGCAGATGAGCTGGATGTAGATGTAGCTGTAACTTCTATGCTAACAGTTTCTTATCTCACACTTCTCACTTGTGGAACTCCCTTCCAGCTTAATGCTTTCTAACAAACTTTAATCTGCAAAAATTTAAATGCAATGTCAATCACTATCTACTGTCCTTCTGATTGATCTTTTCTCTTTCTCATTATTAATGTCTCTGTTCCTAATTCTTCCACACCCTGTAACCCCTTGCATGCTAGTTCTTGTACTGCCTTGCTTTGGGTGATACTGATTTTAAAAAAAATTATATCAACACTGCCAGGTATCATAAGAATGTGAAAACATTGGCAAGAATAAGAAAAAAAAACTGGCTTCATGAATGTGACAAAGAGAGATTTGAGAAAAATTTTAAAAGTAATGAGAAAGAAAAGTGGATTGAACATTCAGAAAATATTTGAAGAATAAATGTGAACAGAAAGAAAAAAAATAAGGAAAATTAAGAACATTGGCTAAAAACATGAAAGCAATAGAACTATCACCTTTAAGTTAATATTGAAAAGAAATATGTAAGCTAAATAAAGAGGCACATAAAAACTAATTTTGCAATAATTTTTAGTGATGAATGTAGACCAGACAGCTGGTGTTACAGATTTGGTCATATCATGGAAATAGTCATACAGAATACTTTAGAAAACAATGGTGGAACAATGCTTTGGGTAGGCAACGAAATTTTCAGTCTCCTCAAAGTCGATAATATCAGAATAAATGTAGAGAATTTATTCTAAGGCAATAAATTTTTGAAGAAGCTATAAGCTAAAGAATATAATCATAAAAGATAATAGCCCTTCACATTCTGCAAAGCTAACTATTGCCCACCTTGCCAAAAAGTGATTTACAATATATCAACTTAATGTAGTGGTCCTCAGGTTCTTTAGTTATTAATCCAACAGAAAACTTATGGTAAATTATTAAGAGAGATGTATATATGAGAAAGAAATAATATTCAAGCAAAGAAAATAAAAGCTGCTGCAAGTAAATGTTAAAGTTGAAACAGTAAAAAGGTTAATAAAAATCAATGCTTGAAAGACTGATGAATGTTATAGAATGTCAAAGAGTCCATAATATATATATATATATATATATATATATTGTGTATTAATCAAATATATGTTTATATGGCTTATATTATTTATATGTGGACTATTGTCTTCATCTTTGTTGTTATCACAACATTTTGGCTGTGGTGCCCTCTACACTTCATCAGGTGTATGTCAATCTGAGTAACCTACAGAAAATTCTGAATTGAACCCTTTATCTAATCCACAAGAATAGATTGTTCTCATTCAACAGCCCGTGTCTAGGGATATCTCATCTAGTTCTTATGTAGTAATGCTTAGTTATTGCTTACCGTTTCCACAGATTTTAAGTACACACTGCCTAGCATAGGGAATGAACTTACAATTACTATGTCCCCAAATTCACAAACAAATGCTTTCATCCACTAGTCCTACATAAATTACCTACATTGACATACAGCCGATAAAGCACAACAGCTAAAATGTTGTGATAACAGCTTAAATGAGGATGATAGTCTGCATGTAAAGTAATGTTAACCCCTCATTGCATAAATTCAGACAAAAATTATAGTTTATATCTTTTGCATTTATAGGAAATTGATGTTCCACTTAGTTTGCATACTAAACCAAAACATCCCCACAAAGTTGTATGTGTGAGTAGCATAGATGTTAGCAACATAGAAAGTGATATCAGTGAATAGTGCTCAAATTCTGACCTAGTCTACCCTTAGGAAAGGCACAAATCCAGCTCTTCTTCCCCAACTAAAGGTTAAAAAAGTAGTCAGTGCTGTCTAGTATTGGGTGGCATTCAGTCTAAGTGGACAACTCTGAATTCAAAACTATAGAAAAGGTAACAGGGAACTACTCCACTACCTTTCCTAAGTTCTAGCAAGTCGCTGATAATAATAAAAAAGATCTATGGTGATCTGATTGATATGCCGTAAAACAAAACAATCTCAATGGGTTATTTAATGCCAACAAGATTTTTATTGCTGGTAATAATTTTTTCCTTCAAAAATTCATTGCTGGTATTAATTTTTTTACAAAAATGTACCTCTGGTACTAAAACCTATTTTTACACTTTCATAGTGTTTTGACCCCAGTTTTGGGGTTAACTACTTGCCCATAACTGGGGCACTAACAGGTGCTACCACCCTGGGTCAGGGTGGATCTGTGAACACCAACAATTAAGAGGTGGTTCCACACTCCTTAAAACCTCCTGATCAGAGGCCTTGCTGTTGGACATAGTTTATCATCATACTCAGGATGGGAGCTATGATTGTCCAAAAGAACAAGGAATATTAAAAATGAAATTATTTTAAATAAGGATATATAAGATGAGACTCAAATATGTTGCTTATATTTATATAAGCATTTCCTGAAAATTTTACCAATATTGGTGCTTAATACCAATTTTATTGAGAAAACACTTACATAATAATCAAATGTGAGTGTCTATATACAACACTTTTCCAAGTTCCCAGCCAGATGTAACTGCTCTAAGCAAAAAAAGTGATACTTTGATCCAACAGAGAAGTACTGATTCATATAGAAGCATAATGTGTGTGTGTGTATAAAATTTTCTTTTTTTGTCATCATTTTACCCCAAGCAAAGCAATAAAGCAACTAAAATGCAAGAGGTTACTGAGCATGAAAGAATATTAAAAAAAAAAGAATTAAGGACAAAGAATAATAAAAGAACAGGAATTAAAAAGACAAAAGATAATGAGTGGCATTACAGTTACATTTTTGAAGATCAAGTTAACTGAAAAGCAGGAAGCCCAAAGAGAATTCCACGGTTGAGAAGTTTGAGAAAAGAAACTGTTAGCATAGAACTTAGTTACATCTAGTCATTTCAACTGTAAAATGATGAGACCTTGCTGCAAATCTAGTATTACACTTAAATTCATAAAATCAAGGTACCAAAGAAGAAAGTTCCTTGTAACATTTATGCCAGATTAGGATCAATAACATTGCAGATTCTTCTCTGTATTTTATCAAGAATCTCTAAATATATAGAAGTACCAGATGTGGTAGCAATATTCAATGCATGGGCAAATATTGAATATAGTCAAGGTCATTAATAAGTTTTTAATGTTAGATCAAATTGTAATTAGCCATAAATGATCTGGATTCGTATCCACAACATAGTACAAACTGTTTTTACAGTGATTTAAAAATTACTCCAATAGTTGGAGAGGACATGATTTACAACAGTTTGTAGGGATAAACATTTTCAGGGGGAAAAATAATTTACAATTCTTTTTTTTCGTAAAGAGTAAAATATTACATTTTAAGTTTTCTTCGGCATGTGTTTGTTTCAACAGATATGCACATATGCTAATGAATTCTTAAAAGTAATTTAGCATTTAATTCATTAAAAAGAGTTTGCAATAAAGAGAACTGATGATTTACAAGCGACTTAGGTTTGGGCTGGGTGCTCCTATCTTCCTTCTCTTATCCCTCTCCTCTTTGGGTGTGCATGTGTGCATGCATATATATATATATATATATATATATATATATATACACAAGCAAACTAATAACAAGTGCACATGTGTGAGTCATTACTAAGATGTTGCCCATGGCAACAACTGTAAGTAGAGGATAAAAAAAAAAGAAAAAAGTAAGAGAAGGTAGTAGTTATAGTAGAAAAAAAAAAAAAAAAAAAAACTCGTGACCTATTCAGAATCCACCACCACCCACTAGCCATCACCCAAATCCTACACATAAGAAAGGGGAGAAAGGAAGGACTAAAGTGTGTCTTGAGAATAGAGAGAGAGAGTCTGTAAACTAAAGTTATCTGATACCCCCCAACATTCAATGCACTAAAGTGTGTTGTAATACATAGGCAAAACTTTAGATAGATAAGGTAATGGGATTAAACAGTTATGGCCTTTCAAGGGAAAAGGATAGATTAAATGAAAAAAAGAAAGTGGAAGAAGAGTAAATCAATGTGGGACTACTGTACATTAACATCAAGACTACTATAATTTATATAAAAATTCAAATATCCAATTGATGAAGTTCTCCCTGTTTGGTAATAGTCACAAAAGATGTACAACACTCATGTAATAATTTTATGAGTAATGATCAGCAAGCCATTGCTCTATGGTGTCCCACTGCTGTAGCCTTCGGCCAGACTTAGCTAAGATCAAACAAAGGCTTACAAAAATACTTTTGTGTTCAGATAGAGTGCCTTGATTAATTTTAACCAAAGGATGTAATCTAACTTTCTTTTCTATTATGTAAATAAATAATTTTGGGTGGGTGGAAGACATGATTTTGAACTCTTAACCAACTGTAGACAAAATGTTCCAAAATGCAAATCAGTATGCTTAAATCCTTTTGTTTTTTTTTGTTTTTGGTCTTTTTGTCCCCACTCTTTTTAAAGAATATATCATACTGTGGTATAAGAGATGTGTGGTGTAACGGCTCATGAGAAACCTGAGGATAGAGTTCAAATTCCAGTTAGGCTCATTAAATTCACTTATATACAATACATAGAGACCTTGGGAAAGGTGTGAATCACTCACTTCTCCCTCCAGGTATGGGTTGAATCAAAAGTGACATGATTTCCCAAGAGTGTATCACAATATGCATGGCACTTAACTGACTGACCACCCAGTAGTAAAATTAACCCTTTTCATGTTTACCCTTCTTGAACCATAAAAGTGATTGGTGACAAAAAAAAGAAAAAGAAAAAAAAAAAAAAGAAGTTTATTTTGACACATTTAAAACTATAACTGATTTTTTTTTCTACAAGGAGTGGGAGCAAATTAACTTTATGACAGTGGCAATGCAAAAGAATTTAGAAATTTATACTCATATGAGACTAATATCTCCTTGAAAAAAAATAAATAAATAAAAGATGTGAATGTCTGAATGTGAAGAAGACATTCCCCAATTTCAACTCATCTTTAAATAATATGTAAGCATTGCTCCATCTGCTCAAGTTAAATACGTTGATTTTTATTTTCTTCCTACATTTTCTTTTTTAAATTAGAGAATAGTAACCAAATATATTCAATATAATCTTTCTGTAAATTCATACAATGATGCCTACCACAAATTCCTCATCGTATGATGACCCTGGACCTCCAGCATCATTACCATTAATCTTGGACATCTCAGCAATATCTCATGACACTATCATGCTTTGTTGATTTTTTGTCACATTGTGAGATTACCAGGTAGAAGCAGATGCAAGTTTCTGCTCCAATCATAAAGCCTTTCTCCTGATATAATCAAGGCTGATATCTTGACATCTGACTACAATAGGATAAACATTAATTGTAAAGTAAATGTTTGTAGGAGAGAGAATTAAAGTCACTTGACATGAAATTTAGCTGCCAAAGTATGAAAGAGGACCAGGCATAAACTTTTCATTAACAAAGAAACTATAAAAAAAAGTGTATGTTTGTGTGTTGGGGGGGGAGTATAAATTTATGGAATGAGAAATTACCATTATTTACATTTGAACTAATATTTTCATCTTTATTGTTATCACAACATTTCAGCCATTGTGCCCTACAGGCCTTTTCCAGTTTCTGTCAATCAAGTTAACCTTCAAGGAATTTTAAACTGAACCCTTTATTTAATCTAGTGGGGAGAGCTAGAAATATTTGGTTCTGCTCTCCATGTTTAGAAATATTTTTTCTCTGTTAGTACTTAGATATTGCTAGTCCTGTTTCAATGGAGTGTAAATTATGAGACCATGACTTCAGACAAAATTTATTACCAATTCCCAGAAATATTTAAAAAAAAAAAAAAAACTTTAATTGTCCTAGAAAAATATTAAACCATTCCAAAAGCAAAATGTTTTTTTTTAAACTTTGTTATCATTTATATTTATCACCTTGAATAATTTTATGTGGAACTATTCTTAATAATTCTTAATTTATTTTTAAGAATTGTGTTCTCTGCATTCATTTCCCATGTAAAGTATATTAACACAATACAACTATTTACAAAGCAGTTTTTAAAGTCTTTATTGGAAAATTGTTCATTTATAATTACTTGCCTCAGATTGTGGCTAAATTTTCTATTTTTGTTTAGCATTTTCTAAATTCACCTTATATTTAGTTTATAAGTAAAAAAAAAAAAAAAAAAATGGAATGTTTGTTAATGATTCAAGTTTTTTTAACTGAAAATTGACAGAAATTTTTTTTTTCTTGCTAATGTTTAAAGATACCAAATGTTTTTCACATTTCAGATAAAAAATAGAAATATACAGTAGAATCCCTCATATCTGGACATGATTTTGAACTATTTGGATGATATGTAACTGATTTGAAATTTCTGTTTTTCAGGAAATTGTCTTTGGTTTGGTTCGTTTTGTTTTACAGCATATCAATCTCAATGGGTTATTTAATGCCGAGTAAATTTTTTATTGCTGGTAATATGTTTTTCTTCAAAAATCTATTTCTGGAAATATTTTTCCTTGAAGAAATTTATAGCTGGTCATATTTTTTTCAAAGAATGTATAACTGTTTGTATTGCTGGTATTTTTTTTTTTTTTTTAAAGTATTGCTGATAATTTTTCCTTCAAAAATTATTGCTGGTAATAATTTTTTTTATTACAAAGTATTTCTGGTATTGAAACCTATTTTTTACACAAGTTTGGGTTAACTATTTGCCTATAGCTGGAATCCTAATAGGTGCTACCACCATGGGTCAGGGTGGACCTGGGAACACCAGCAATTAAGAGGTGGTTCCATGCTCATCAAAACCTCCTGATCAGAGGCCTTGCTGTTGGACGTAGTTTATCGTCTTACCCAGGATGGGAAATTTACTTTGGATAATTGTTTATGATTACTTCACTCTAATGGCTTGTATTGGTGCAAAAGATGATGGGAATAAGAGGAAAAGAACAACTATGGAGCTATTGCAAAAAGTGGAAATTTTAAACAAACTAGACACTGGTGAAAGTTCATTATAACTAAATTATAAATAACTAATGGCTGAGTTGAAAATGATATAAAATCTTCCAAAGAAATTATTCTCCAGCGTTCACACTGTCACAATGAACATGGAAATAAAAACACATGATTGTGATGAAACCTGGACTGAAATTGAAAGTTATTGAAAAGGTTGTCAGTTTTATGGAAAGAAAACCAGCATTCAGCTATGATGATTGCAATAATGCACACAGATTTAAAAAGTCTGTCATTTAAAAAATTTCAAGAACAAAAGCAAAATGAAATGCAGAAAAAGTTGAGAATGACATTAGAACAGAAAGAATCATCATGCAACAGTGATTAAAAACTCGTTACATTGTTTTGCATACATGACATACTTAATTTAATGAATTTTCATTAACATTACATAATTTATTTCTTTTTCCTTAAAATCAATTCTGTTATATTTCACTCACCATTAACTTATTTTGTTTACTATAAAACATTGAAAATAAATGATGAACCTGATTTCAGTTCTTTTATTGTAATCTAAATATAACCCCCTCATATTCGGACTTTGTAACCAATTCTTCATATCCAAAAGGCTTTCTTAGTCCAGTTGTCAAGGATTCTACTGTATAAATTTAAGTCATTCAGTGTTCATTTATTTTTAGGGGGGGTACTCACCAGTTTAAAAAGAAATGCTTAAGGTGTGTGCATACAAGCTATTTATGAAAAGGTCACTACTGTTGGTGAGAAGGAAAAACTTTTTTTTTTTTATTTTAAAAATTTAGTTGCTTTTAGAAAAAATAGAATAGAATTTTCATTAAAAATTTTGTATTGTCGCATCATTATCAAAAATAAAACAAGGGCTAGAGAGTACAATGGTCAAAACACTGTGGTAATAACAAAGATGAGGACATTAGTCTGAATGTAAATAAAAATATGTTATTGGTGGACAAACAGAAACAACACATTTGGAGACAAAACAATAAATATATTCTCTCCTTTATCAAAGAAAGTAGCATTGTCTTTTCCTAATTTATTTAATCCTGGGAAACTCATTCATTTTTTCCATTCACCATAAAATGTCAGCTTTAAAAAATACATTAAATGTATCTAAATATATAACTTACTGCATATAGGGGTGAGATTTCACTGCTCAGTTGAAAATCTCTCATTGCCTTATCTTCAGACTTTTGCTAAAAAAAAAAAAAAAAAATAAGCCATTACCCCATTTTGTTTCTTATTCGTTATGCATGCTTCCATATTGTAATGACACTTTGCAGTTATTCAGTGCAGGATGACTAATATCATGGCTGACAAGACTATATGTATTTTGCAGCTTTCTCGTGTGAAGTCGGTAGACTTAGTTATTTCTTAATAAAAGACTACAGAGATTGTTATCACATGTACTGCCAAGATTTTTGTTGAATAAAGACTGAAGAAATAAATTTGGGGTCCATTACTCATCCTATTAAAACAGGGAGAGGAAAAAATAAAATAATAATAATAACAATAATATCCTCTATGCTTCTGATTATGTCTCTTAAAATTATCTTTCAGAGTGAACTGAATTCTTACAGGTGCTTATGGTTTAGTGAATTAAATATAGAATAGAATCCATTTTCAACAAAATCCATTTTCCTACCAAACTTGTCTTGCCTTAATGCCATCAAATAGATTCTTTAAGGGTGGGTTTGAAGATAGAAACAATTCCCTTTGACATAACATTTTTATTACTATAAAAGAATTTCGAGAGAGGGGAGGGCAAAAAAAAAAGAAAAAGAAAAAAAAAGATGAGAGAGGGTTTGGTTTGGTATGTGTTGTTTTACGGCATATCAACTTCAATGGTTTATTTAATACCAAGAACTTTTTTTCCTGATAATATTTTGTTTTTTCAAAAACGTATTGCTGGTAATAGGTTTGTTTTGACTTCAAAAACGTATTGCTGGTAATAATGTTTTTTTTTAAAAGTATTTCTGGTATTAAAACCTACTTTTACACTTTTATAATGCTTTTTACCTCAGTTTTGGGGTTAACTATTTGCCGACAGCTGGGACACTAACAGGTGCTACCACCCTGGGTCATGGTGAACCTGGGAACAACAACATTTAAGAGGTGGTTTCACGCTCCTCAAAACGTTGGACATAGTTTATCATCATACCCAGAAAGGACGACGGGAGAAAGGACGACGGGAGAAAGGACGACGGGAGAAAGGACGACGGGAGAAAGGACGACGGGAGAAAGGACGACGGGAGAAAGGACGACGGGAGAAAAGAAAGGACGACGGGAGAAAAGAAAAGGACGACGAGAGAAAAAAAAAAAAAACGACGAGAGAAAAAAAAAAAGGGACGAGAGAAAAAAAAAAAAAAGACGACGAGAGAAAAAAAAAAACGACGACGAGAGAAAAAAAAAGGACGACGAGAGAAAAAAAAAGGACGACGAGAGAAAAAAAAAGGACAACGAGAGAAAAAAAAAGGACAACGAGAGAAAAAAAAAGGACAACGAGAGAAAAAAAAGGACAACGAGAAAAAAAAAGGAGAAAAAAAAAGGACAACGAGAAAAAAAAACAACGAGACAAAAAAAAAAGAAAAAAAAAAAAGGACAACGAGAGAAAGGACGATGGGGGAAAAAAAAGGACGATGAGAGAAAGGACGACGGAAAAAAAAAGGGACGACGAGAGAAAGGATGGGGGGAAAAAAAGGGACGACGAGAGAAAGGACAGGGGAAAAAAAAAGACGACGAGAGAAAGGACGGGGGAAAAAAAGGACGACGAGCGAGGGGAGGACTGAAAAAGGACGACGAGCGAGGGGAGAGCAAAAATAGGACGACGAGCGAGGGGAGAGCAAAAATAGGACGACGAGCGAGGGGAGAGCAAAAATGAGAACAAGAGAGGGAAAACAACCCTACGCATCTCTTAAAAAATTACTTCTGTTATTCATACAAGAAATTTTTAAAACTTATCAGTAAATATACTACTCATGCATTAAAGTAAACAATTTTAAGAAGTAAGCATATCAATTGATTTCCCTCTGAAAGTTCTCCACTGCCTTAACCGGGTATTGAACTCATACTCTTTGGGTCCTGTCACTGGATCTAACTAATGCCTTTATCCACTGTGCCATGAGGGAAATTAACAGGAGATAACTGATAACTGACATCCATTAAACATGGCACGTGGAACTAGAACAGTCTAACCCAGTCAGCAAAATAAAGGGTTCAGTTTGACATTCCATGAAGAATGCCAGAGCGTACAATGGCTGAAATGTTGTAATAAATATGGCGACAAAATTGAGGACAATAATCTAAATAATGTAAATAATGTACATAATACCTCATCTCAGAAATATAGACAGATACCGTAGGTATATGCAATAAAATAATTTGTTGGATGGTAAGGTGCAAAATGTGCATCAGTTTGTAGCTGTATAAGAGTTACCAAAAATAGAAATCAATGACTACATCAGTACTAAAAAAAAAAAAGAAAAAAAGCTCTGACTTAGGTCATTGAAGGGTGCAGTTGTGTTAAAAAGTCAAATAGGGATAAAGTTCTCAAACAAGGGACCAGGAAAGGGTAAAAGGTCAGTTGAGTTAAGTTTTGACTAGAAACAATGCAATATTATTTTTCATCTGCTATTTTTTTCCCCTCCAGACATGAACAGTTCTTAACTTTCCCAGCTGGGTCTTAAGAGAAAGTTTTATAAACCAAATACACAAACTTCCATAATTTGATAGTGATACAGTGAAATGAAAGTCTGGCACTCTAAAAAAAAAAAAAAAAAAAAAAAAAACAAGAAAATTTCACAGTTGACACTTTTGTATTTTTATTAGCCCCCCACACCATGTGCGATTTCTTCGCTTTTACAGCAAAATAGATGGGTCACATGAAACTGTTAGATGATATAAATTTTTATATCTATCAACAGGTCACACAGACACACTTATATGCACAAAAAGGCCATTGGAAGAAAAGATTATTATATGGGTCATGTGATATATGGAGACAGAGAAATGCATACATATAAAAAGCTGTTGAATAATCAGCTGACCTGTTCAGCAGATTCCAAGATCAAGTGTTAATCGAAAGGTGAGTTTCATCATAACAGTCAAATTTCTCTACTTCATGACCGTTTTAATTTTGTTTTGTTAGGCAAAGCATTGCTATGCTGGAAGATGACATCGTTTCATTTCACACAAGTTTTGCCTTTGTTTAGGGCAAAACTAAAACAATTGTTGATAAAAGCCTGCAATGTTGATTTCTCCAGAATCCAGCATGTATTATAAATCATGGTCCCTCTAGAGATTCATAGTTAAAACCTAAACTAGATAGATAGATAGATAGATGCTTTTTCCAAGATTTTTAGTGTGAAGGCATTTACTGCACTGATATCTCTTATACACCTGTATATCCTGGTTAGACATTACCATAAACAAAAATCTGATAGAACAGACACTGGCATAAATTTGAATCCATATTAGAGGCAAATATGACAATGTTGGGAAGCAAAAACTGCCCAATCCTTGCAGTCAAGGATGCCAAGGCCGGCCACAGCCTTTAGTGTAATAAAGAACTACCATTCCAAAGTTAACATCTTTAGGGACCAAGTACACCTGTACCAATTCTGTGTACTGTTTTGCTGAAAGACGAGAACAATCCTGATCCTGAGGATTTTGCAGATGTTAAACTAAGTTTAGGTTTTATTGTTTACAATTTAAACTTGATTATTTAGGATTTAGTTTGTTCAAGTTTTCATATTTTAGATGCAATATTACTTTCCAAATGAAAGCCACCAAAAACATTCATATGTAAGACTAGATAAAGACCTTTCATGAAAGATTTAATTTATTAATGCCAAGCCATGTAACAATGAATGTTATTTTGCAGTATCGGACTTGATGTCTTCAAAAGTTTCAATTTTTGAATTAACATTGTTTTTTTTAAGTTCAGTCAAAACTGACAACCTTTGTAACCAATAAGTGGGGTAGGCAAGTGAATTTCTTTTTTTCAGATGACATTCTTAAATCAGTTATCATTACATGAATTCTTCATACGTCTTTGTTTCAACAACATTTTTTTTTTTTAACTACTGTTCTCTCCAGCCTTTACCAAGTGCATGGCACATCCAATAAACAAGAAGCTTCCAAAGAGAAGTTCTTTTTTACATCTTAAGTGGAACAGAATTTAAGGGGGTCATATTAGATAAGATTTGTGAATTGTTCTCATTTAGGTGGTGATTTTTTTTTTTACAAAGACGATGACATATCCTGCAAGCCGATGAAGGAAAAATTTACAATAGAATAATTTATTGCATATCTATTTTTTTAAAAACATTGTTCCTTTTCTTAGAAAATGAGATTCACAATCATTCTTATGCCCCATTGTTGTGACGAGATTTCGCAGTGGAGGCTTGTATTTGTACTAAGTCAATCCTAAAATAGGTTCGACGTACAAAACGTTAGGAACTTGGTATTACGCAGAGTAATCTGATTGTGGTCACTGATACTTTCATATTCAACTATCGTCCGACATCGACTGACTGACCAACTCCTACTTATTATAGGTGGGAGAGTCTATTAACTATAGAATTGGTGTGTTCCACCATAACACCCACACTTCTAGAAAATGTTTAATTAATGGTTGCACGCCTTAAATTCTTTTTTCAAAAAAATTGTAAACAGTAAAATAAATCAAAATTTGGAGATAAAATTCAATGACTTCTTATTCCCGTTTCTTGTTCCCAATTTTGTCAAAACTTAAAACCTTTTTACTGACTGATCTGCTTGTAGATTCAGGCAATTCCTAGATATTGACGAAAGTGAACAGAATTCAATTGGTTTGTCTATATTTCTGAGATGAGGTATTATGTACATATTTACATTAGTCGGACTATTGTCCTCATCTTTGTCGCCATATTTGTCACAACGTTTCGGCTGGAAAGAAGAAGGCCAGAGCGTACAACGGCCGAAACGTTGTGACATATATGGCGACAAAGATGAGGACAATAGTCCAACTAATGTAAATACTGTATCCAATTGGTTATAATAAAATGGCATTTTTCAAGATCAAGAAACCTTAAAATAAAAATATTTTGCCAGATTTAACCATATTGGGCCAAGAACTTTGTAGGCCTAGGCAGAATGAATACACTCTTAGAAGTGTTGATTTTTGAGGAATTCATTCTAAAAAGGGGTAATGGTCTTACAATACATGCAATCAAAAATGGTAAATAACTAAATATACAATTTAAAAAAAAAATCCTTTGAAAATTATCCTAGAAAGAAACAAATTGAGATAAAATTATTTAAAATGTTATCACAATAACTTTGATAAAATTCCATCTTTCAAGATCCTCATTCTTTTCATATTCCATTAATAAAAAGGAAATTCTACTCAGACACTTCTTCCCACGAACTGCTACTTTGTGGAACCAACTACTGAAAGGATACTTTCATGATCACTACAATCTTAACCTCTTCACATCTAGGATTAACCATTATCTTTCCCAGATATCCTTATAAACTGCATTTCTTACCTCTTACTGCTCATATAATCTCCTTCAGTAAGCCTCTATCCTGAGTGACTCTTGGGCATTGTATATGATGAACATTAGTTTAAAAAAAAAAAAAAAAAAACTATAATTCCATGCCAGGTCTCTACAAATATTCATAGCTACTAATAGCTTCCTTTTCTTCCATATTTGTCTACTCTACATTGCTATGACTGTTCTTGAAAAAGAATATGGAGTAGTTACTTGCTTGAATTCAGAATTGCCATTCACTTAGACTGGTTGTAGAGAATCCAGTTTGTTCCACTATTTAACACATAGCTTGGGGAAAGTGGATTCATGCCTTTTTAAAGTGAAAAGTAAAATTGTCTCAAAACTATAACTAGAATTTCTTTAAAATAGTGTAAAACGAAACACAACAATGCAAAGATTCGATAGTTGAATCCTATCAAGAAATACAAATGTTGAATAAACTAAACTATTTTTAGCTATGTTAACCCCCTGCCACAATCTTTTCACAAAGGTCAAGATGGACTTCATACATGAGCTCTCTCTCTCTCCTGGTTAAAAGGTTAAGAGTGAATGTCAAAACCACTAACAAAAGGCAGATGCCCAGAGGCTTAACATCAAGAGTCAAATTAGTATCATAAATCATCTTTAGATAGGGAACACTGCACATTTATAAAAGGTAAAGCTGGTAAATTCCTTCACTGTATAAAAGAAGAAGGGGGGTATGACTTTAGACCCCCCCCCCCAACATTCAACAGAAATTGAACCCATTCTCTTGGGGACACTGTCCAATATCTATAACAGTGTCACAACCATTTTTTTTTCTTTTAACTTCGGGGACACACTTCTGGGATAAGCAAAACTCTGTGGAGCACTTTAAATATTAATAAAGTGAAAAATTAGTCATGAAATTTGAAAATAGGAAAACAATAAAGCCAAAAATAAGCATTTATTTTTAAAACATTACAACATTATATATTTAAGTGGTTTATGAAGAATCTATTTTTTTTTTTTTTTTTTAAGAGAAGCTTAATAATAACTGATTTAAATTCCTCAAGAAAGGCAAAAAGGATTATCCACTCCTTAAAGATTAAGGAATTTAGTATCCAGTTTAAAATGACAAAGACCTGATTTAGAAGTGATGTGCTTGATGTCTAACTTTTTAACTTTACCACACTAATTTTTTTCCAGATTTGTTCTCCCCTGCCGCTGCATTTTTTTTTTTTTTGAGGGGGGCAAAAACATGAAGACTTACTGTTTTAAAATAACTTTCTTTGTATTGTGCATATAGATTTTATTTTGTACACTAATAAAAGAATGAATGAGTAATATTTTGATGTAATGCATTACAATTTGCATGCATGTTTTGACGTTGAAAATCCAAAAAATGAAACATGAAATAAAAAATAAAAATCAAATACATTAAAAAATACATAAACAATTCAACATACATTATTTACATTATTCAGACTATTGTCCTCATCTTTGTCGCCATATTTATTACAACGTTTCGGCCTTTGTACGCTCCGGCCTTCTTCAGGTCATTGGAATGTCGAACTGAATCCTTTTCTTCGTTCACTGGGGTAGACTGTTCTAGTTCCACGTACCATGATTAATGGATGTCAGTTATCAGTTATCTCCTGTTAATTTCCCTCTGAAAGTTCTCTGCCTTAACCGGATATTGAACTCACACTCTTTGGGTTCTGTCACTAGATCTAACGCCTTTATCCTCAAGGACATATGGCACAGTGAAGAAGGCCGGAGCATACAACAGCCAAAACGTAATAAATATGGTGACAAAGATGAGGACAATAGTCCAAATAATGTAAATAATGTACATCATACCTCATCTCAGAAATATAGACAGATACAATTCAACATACTTTAATTTTTATTACTCCTTGTGGAGTTCTGGGGGTGCAGTAAGAACCAAAATCACTAAGAAGGCTTTCATTTCATCAAAAAAGTGATGCGTTTACATAGAAGACACCAGAATTTGTTTGGTCTTTTTTTCACTTGACTATAATATTTATCTCACTGACGAATAAAGTCATTATTTCATCATTTATAAATAGACAAAATAATTCACCTTCAGAAAGGCTATCAAGTATATTGATAGTCAACATTAGCTTCCATAAAATTAGTCAGCCATGGATGATAGTAGCCGCTAGTGGTCATCATCACTTTCCGCCATGTCACAAGCATGATTATCATCTTCAACCACTTTACCATCGTTATCCACTTGAGTAAAGCCTTCAAAATCATCAATGGAGTCTTAATCAAAGAAAAACTCCTGAATAAAGGCTTTGTTGGATGTTGATGCAGCCATTTTAGTTTACAAAAATTGTGAAAAAATGAATGTGTGCTTAATCAATGTTACACCTTGTGTAGAGTTGAAAAGAATTCAAAATGGTGTCGGAAAACGGAAGTTTCACCCTTTTCCAAAATGGTAGTAGGCGATTTCCAGCTTAAAATACCAGAAATAACAGTTGACAAGTGTTTATTTATAGCAATTGTCTCAAGAATTCTACAACAATTTTCACCTCCAGCATGGTGAAGGTTTAAAAAATAATGATTTTTTTTTTAATGTAAAAATAATTCATAAATTACTTTCTGTTAACTTGGGGTGCACATTAGTTTGTCCAGGTGCAGTAGTTAAGAAATACTGATCTGGATTATCAGCAAGTGTTTCAGTTTCATATAATTAATCTTCTCAAGTTATTTTACTTCACTACAACCCTTCCATCTTGGCTGGCTGCAAAAATCTCACATGGTATAAAAATTAAATTTTCTGCTTTTTGTTTGAACAAATTAAAAAAAAAAATAAGATTAAAACAAAAGGAAATGAAACTCAAAAAAATGGTTGATTGAGAATCGCTGGGAACATTTTTTTTTTTTTTTTTTTTTAAATAAAGAATTCTGGATTAAAATGAATATAAAACAAACTGCCAGAAAATTTGTATTGGTGCCGGGGGAGGGGGAGTATTTTTTTGTTTTTTTTAATATCTCCAACAAGAACTTCTACAGCAAATGTCAAGAATCTCATTTGTTTTGTTCATTTTGAAAGCAAGATGGAAATTTCTTGGACATATTTTGCAAATGGATCCAGAATGCCCAGCTAACAAAGCCATGGAATTTTACTTTTGAAAAGACTGACTTCAAAAAGTTCAGCAGTCATCCAAGAACCACCATATTCCTTTGGAGAAGTTTACAATCAAGGAAGATCTGCAACAAATACACAAACTTGCAGAGGACAGAGAAGGCTTGCAAAATATTGTTGAATCAGTATACAATGTCACTGAAGATGAGAGAACATGTTAATTCATGACCTCAAATTGAAACAGTTTTGATGATGATGGAGGAGGTTTGACTCAGTGGGTAATGTTTTTTTTTTGCGTTTTTTTTTTTTCATTTTTATCAAGCTCTCTTCTTCCTAGCAGGCTTTTGGTACTATAGTGAAAAGAGTTCTTGCTGGTAGCTTTCGTGTGGAATAGGGAGTTAGAGAAACAATCCAGAGTACATACACACAGTGCAAATAAGGGACAAATTGATATCCATTGTTTGGCTGCTTGAATTCTCTCTTTTGTCTTAAGTAAATGTCAGTGTTGATGGTGACTTGATAAGAAAGAAAATATATAAGAAAAAGAAAAAAAAAATGAAAACAGCCAGCCAAGATGGAAGGGTTGTGGTGGAGTAGGCCTGTATGTTGGAAATGCTGAAAAGGGGTGGGTATCAGTTCTGGGTGCTCAGCTGTTTCAAAAAATGGGTTAGGAAGCTGACTGGCATTGTTCTCTTTAAGTATCCAATTCTGGGCCTTTACAACCCACCATGTGAGACAGGAGAGAAAAAGTGGAAGGCAATTTATATAGCTTGGGGGAATAGGGAGGGGAAAAGTGGTCATCTTTGATGGAGGTAGTGAGGGACAAAACCACCTAATTTAAGTGATTTAAGTGCAGTTCATTCTAAAATTAATTTAATCAAAAAATGTTTGTGGTTTGATGGTAGAGGAGATAATTTTATCCATAAAATTCTATAGGATTTTTTTTTTTTTTTTTTTAAGTAGAAAAATGTTTTTTTTTCATAAACACTGGACTCAAAAATTAACCACTAATAGATAAGTAATCAGATTACTTTGAGAGAAGGGAAAGGAAAGAAGATAAATAGAAAAAAGACAGAAATAACTCTTCATTGATACAGGTTTCATAAAAAATAAATAAATAAAAGACACCATTTGTTTTGTATTTCAGTTTTAGTTAGATTTTCTATTTTACATTCAAGAAAGCACATGAGTGTAGATATTGTCAAAATTTTCATGATATCCAAATACTGGCCTCCACCTAACATTGAAAATGTCCAAAAACAGGGTTGAAGCCTTTTGACAATATCGACATCCAGTCAACCTAAACATTTGACCTTTTATACATAAATAAAAAAGAACTAAAAATGAAAACTCATATCTATATTTATCTATGGCAACAATTTATTTTAATTAACTAATCTAATTTATGTAATATTTTACATTTACTAAATAATGAACCTATGTTTTTTGAGCATCCAATCTGTTGGTGGTTAGCCACTAGCCTAAAATGACACAATCATTTGGGATGAACAGAAACTATTGTGGATGTTTGTTAATTATAGTAAATAATAGATTCAATGACATTTGAAAGCCATAAAAAAAACCATAAGACTGTGCTCTCATCATCAAATAAGGTTTCAGTCATCAAAACTGATTTTTTTCTCCTTCCTACCATTAACATAATGATCATTTGGAGAAAAATGAAAGAAAACAGAGAAACTTTCTCTGCCCACATTAAAAATGAATAAACAAAAAAATATTAAAATCTCATTTGTACTTTGAATTTTTTAACAACTTTGGTCTTACAACTAACTTAAAAAATACTTTTACAGACTAGAGCTGATTTATAAATTAGTTTAAATAAAATGGAAATTTAGACAATTTTTTCAAATCAGAACTTCAGTATGTGGGAAGGAAAATATATTCATTTATATATTTAAAAAGGTGTATTTATTCAATATACTTTAATAAAATAAGCTATTAGTTCTTCTTTTGATTTATATTTAACTTCTTGAAAGTAAAATATTAGTTATTTGTTATCATGAATTTTCTACTATGATTTTTTTTCCTCTATTGCTATTTCCTATGATGATTGAAAATAGAATGCCAGTTGCCTCAGGATCAATTGTGACTTCAGGGACAGAATGATTATAGGGTTGTTTTACCCAACCCACTACCTTGAAAAATTCAACATATTACTTCAAGATGATTTATTAACATGGTTCTTAACTGAAAACAAACCAGGCCAAATGAAAAAGAAGTTATTATTCTATAAACTGTACTTGCAAGTTGTTAATAAGTGCGTCAAAGATATCATCAAGCTTGATACTCAAATCTTAACAACTCCAAATCATAACATGAAACACCTTTTTATACAATCTTTCTTCACTCTGAGAGGTGCTAACAGTGAGATGTGTGTGTATGTTTTTTTTCAAGTATGGTTGATTGGATAATATTGACAAGTTCTGTCTATCCAATTTTTTATTAACTTTTTCAAATTTCCAAACTAGTTATTTAATGTAATTGGTAAATTTACCAAAGTTCATATTTATTTTTATTCCATTTTATCTTGAGTGACTTGAAATTGGTTTCAACAAATGTGAAAATGATGGAATCAACCAATAACAGTTACATAAATATACACGAAACACAATCCTTGAAAATGAATGTAGCAAGATTTGAAAGTACTCAGAAAAGAAAAGAAAATATGAAGTTTAGTAAATTTACTGATTACATAAAACAATTCATTCAGAAATCTAAAAAAGTTAATAAAAAGTTGGATAGACAGAACTTGTTAATATTATTCAACCAAATATGCTTGAAAGAATTCTTGCTACATTATATATATATATATATATATATATATATATATATATATATAAAAAGAGTAAATAAAATAATATATATAAGGAGTAAATAAAAATATACAGTATAATAAATAATAAAAAATAAGTAAAATAAATTAATCTAAATTAATTCAAATAAATAAATAAACAAACTGATCCTGATAAATTAATCATTAGAAAAAACAAGTAAAGATAATCAATCCAAATAAATAAATGAAGTAATAAACAAATTAAAAACTGCTCCCTCCAAAATAATAGAATAAACTACAGCAATCAACCCCAAAATTGAATAAATAGATTTAATTATCTTCCCAAACCAAAACTATTAAATAAGCGATACAAAGAAATTTTTACTGTGTTAATAAAACACCGATTAAAATAAATAAATATATAAGATAAGAAATAAAAATAAAAAATAAAATTAAATAAAAACAAGCAAAATACTCCAACCCAAATAAATAAATAAACAACTTCTGGCAAAATAACCGCCAAAATAGACTACCCACAATGCACCATTGACCAGTATATATAAATAGCCAAGAAAAAAAAAAACAACTCATGGCCTGACAATTGTGTTTAGCATGAAACAGCCTGTCACCTCTAAGTGTTGACTTCAATGTTCACTTTTTTTTTTTTTATATATATATAAAGTAAAGTTGGTCTCTGGTAATTTTTATGAGAAAGATACCTAAAAATAGAATAGAAGAGAATTAGGATCAGAAATTACTTGAATGAAATCAAGAACATCTTGAATTGGCTTACACGGCTGCATCTTATCTTATTTTATGTTCTCTCACTTAGGTTCTGGCAATGAGGAATGTATTTCCCAAGCAATGATTGTTGTCAGATAAGGTTGAGAAGATAACAAAGGCTAAAAGGAAGGGTGCGGCAAATTAACAGGAAGACTAATGGTGTGGTGACAGCACCAATAGAGGTTGGGATTGAAAGAATAATACAGGCAAAGGTAAGAGTTCTCAGCATCATTATGGGGAAATGAAAGAGGCCTGCTGATCAAAAGAAGTGTAAAAATTTTTAATTAGTCATGTAAAGAAAAATAATAATTCAATGGAACAAACAAAAGAACGAGATAAAAATTAAATTAATGGAAATCAGGAGTAAAGTGTATATTATTTTACTTCTCGTATATTCAAACAATTGACAGCATCAAGTCTTAATGATTATTAAAAACATTAAAAAAAAAATTAAAAACTTTTGCTTAATTTTTTTTTTGTTATTTTTTTTTCAAAACTTCTCCACACAAATAACAGATATGTTATGGCAAAAGTACAGATAATTTCTGACTTACTCTCTTATATATATATATATATATATATAAAGCATTAAAATTAATTATGTAAAAAAAAAAAGTTACAGTGGAGTAATGGATTGCAGCTTGGATTAAGGAATTGGAGAGCAGAGTTTGAATTCCAGTTGGATCCATTACATTCACTTATGTGCTTCCCTTAGGAAAGGTAAGAGTACTCTTCTTCTACCCCCAGCTATGGATAAATAGCAGAACAGACCGGGTTCTATAGCCTTGGATGGCAACTGGTCTACCGCAGAAAAAAATGGCAACCTACTGTGGGAAAAAATATGCCTCGTCAGTCATGGATTGAAAGATACATGATCGCTTAAGCATGTATCATGCATGGCACATAACTGACTGACTAAAAAAAAATGAAATACAATTTTCGTAACTCAAGAAAAGACTAAAATGCTCAAAAATTAATGATGACAAAATGTCTAGAAAACTGAAAGTCAAATGGTAACAATTGAAAGAAAAGACAGGGAAAAAAAAGAGAAATGTTTAAGGACTGAGTGTAAAGTGAAAAAAAAAAAAAAACGAAAAAAAAAAAAAATAATCACAACATTGCACATGCACGCAAATGCACACATACACTATGAGAAAAGAAAAAGCACCAATGAAAAGTGCATATAAAAAAGAATAAAAAAAAGTATAAGCATTCGATTGCTGATAACTGCTGATGAGTGGATGGACCAGTCCATCTATGAAACTCTGCAGTCAGAATGCTGAAGGTAGCACAAATCAGCTAAGTGACAAACCTTTTACTCGTATTTTATATATAAAATACACACACATACATACATACATATATATATAAAATCATAGATATTATAAGAAAATGTAGAAAAGCTGCTACATTCAATAAGCCCTTTATGTAGTATTATCTAGTTGGTGACAATTTAGTTGTACTTGTTGCAACTATTACTACAAATACAGAAATATACTCTAACCATGCCCATCAATTAAAGGATCTAAAAGACAGAATGAGTACCACTATATAAAGTAGTCAGCTAATTAGTAGCTCTATTATAAGTAACATTATGAAGTTTCAATCTGCTGAGGTATAAAAGCCAAATCAAATAATGAATATGAAAATATTTCATACAGCATGGTAAAATAGAAATCCCAAGCATTTTTTTTCAACTATAACCTTAGAAACTAAATAAGATGATAAACAACATTTTAAGAGATTGTAGTTCAACTTATACATTTTTTTTTATTATTATTATTCATCTAAAAATCATTAGCAGAATTACAACAATAATCACTGAAGGACATAAAATATGCTGCCATTTTTGACAGTCTAGGTAAACATATTAATAGGATTCTATTGAACATAAAGTGGGGGATCTGTTTTCTCTTATTACCAAGTCATAAAACGATCCCCTATCTGAATTACTACACATTAATAACTAGGAAAATATAGTTAAAGACTCATGTGAAATTCTTCCAATAATAGTAAGGACTTAAAATATGCCATCTTTTTCTTTTTTTGATAGCACAGGTAAACTGGTATAAAAACAATTTACTTGGTCCAATATGTAGTGTGTGTGTCAGTGTTTTTGTTGTTTTCTAACATAAATACATTAAATTAAATCTATGCTCCATTCTTTGATTTGATAAGACTTTGTTTTTAACTCACATAAAATTAAATATTCCATACTCATAGATACATGGTTATGGTACCTATACACCAGAGGTTAGCTAGTATAGATAGGAAATTTATCTGGAAATAAATTCAATTTTACTAACCACTATGAACTGATGCCATTTCTGTGACATTTTGAGTTAAGAAGCTAAGTTGAATATTTCATTTTGTCCATAGTTATGTTCCATTTCTTAGTATTGAATAGTAATTACAAAGGTTGCTTGCCTTAAAAGTTTTGTCTTCTAGGATTATACTGTTTTATTGTCTTTATGCTAAAAAAAAAAACAACAAAAAAGAACTTTCTTATATTTATTTATTTATTTAATGTCAGGTTTATTAACAGATTGTCTGCCTGAATTTATATCATTTAATAAAATGTAGTCAGTCTGATGAAGCAGGTATATATAAAGTGGACATTGAAGTCAACATCCATGGGCAACAGTGTTTCATGCTTATATGCAATTATCAGGCCATGTTTTATGCTTATATGGTACATGGACAGACAATGACATATAAACATGAAACAGACTGCTGCCACTGGGTGTTGACTTCAATGTCCACTTTTATATTTACATATGCTCTATGCCCAATATTGAGCACCCATAAATATAGCATACCTCAAAACTATATTTTATCATATATCTCATAAAGAAGTAACTATACAAAGAATTAATTAGCTATGTTAATGTGATTAATGGCAAAAATCACTTGGCTAACAAGACTTAATGAGACATTAACTTACTATCAATTCCTTGAATAATGCAATCCTTATATTTGAATTGATAAATCAGATGGAATTAATGATCCTGTGCCTAGTACTTTTGACAATTTCAAATTGTCATCTTTAAGGCATAGTATTTCAATTTACAGGTTAACACCAAGATGAAATAAATTATAACTGAATTGTTGTTAGATGGAATAGATGATCCTGGGCCTAATACTTTTGACAATTTCAAATTGTCATCTTCAGGGTGTAATATTCCCATTTACAGAAACTCCAAGATAAAATAAATGTAGTGTAGTCGAAAAGATGTTTTTAAAAATATTCTATTTATTGACAGTTATATTATTTTGGAACATGCGATGCCACAACGCTAGAATTCTTGTTTAAATAATGCAAGTGAGAATTTTGCTTGAATTTAATAATGTCATAAATCCAAGAATTTTTGTTGTTGTATGTGTTTTTCAGTTGAAGTGACATGGACTAAATTATAGTCCAATTAATAGAGTGAAATGTCTTAGTAGTTTTTTTTCACAGAATTTTAGATTCTGAATGTACTGCAGATCTAATTTTTGTAAATATTATAAATTGTGCAGTATATATATATATATATATATATATATATATATATATCTCATAAAGAAGTAATTATACAAAGAACTAATTAGCAATGTTAATAAATAGCATATTTTAAAAACATCTTTCAATATACACTACATTTATTTCATCTTGGTGTTTACCTGTAGATGGAAATATTACACGCTGAAGATGACAATTTGAAATTGTCGAAAGTACTTAGCCAAGGATCATCAATTCCATCTGACAACAATTTAAATATAAGGATCACATTATTCAAGGAATTGATAGTAAGTTAATGTCTCATTAAGTCCCGTTAGTGAAGTAATTTCGCCATTAATTCTTTGTGTAATTACTTCTTTATGAGATATATATATATATATATATATATATATATATATATATATATATATATACACACACACATGCAAATTTGTATGATCCTTGTTTATATTTTTTTAATTTGTTTCAAGTTGACTGAAAAATATCAATAGAAAGTGTAAAATTTTCAAGTGTTGAATTAAAAAGGCTACTATGAAGTTCTTGTAAAAGAACATTCCAAAGGAAATTCATCCATAAGTGTACATTTCAAACATTTGGTGACAATTTCTTGTCATATTTTCAACAGTGAAGTGATTTACCAACTTCCAGTATGGAGGTTTTGAAGCACAGGATATAGCATCACCTGAAAGGCCACAGTGACTTCAACTCCTGACACTTTTGATCATGTTCATGCAACTTTCTGGCTATTCAATACATCACAGCCAAAAGAATTACTGGCACATGAGCAATTACCCATGGAAGGCACAATGGGTTCATAAGCCATGACCATTTGGATATGTAGAATGTGACACAGGCAAGTAGGTGCCAAAATGTTTGAAAACCACCCAGAAACAATATCAATTGAACATCTCTACAAGTTGATTTTGCAGTAATCTATAAATCATTTTATAAAACCATTTTTTAGTGCCGATGGAACACAGATAAGATGACTATTATCTGCGAACTAAAGCAGAGTCCATGCAGTGGTGGTACTCAAGTTCCCCATGTCTAAAGAATAGGTCATCATAGATATATTTTCATGGAAGAACAAGGAAAGTATTTTCATGATGACTGTTTTCAGAAGAGTCAAACAGTTACTGCAGAATAATTTTCTCTGCCAATTGAAAGAAACATCTAAAAGAAACAAAGGCAAAAATGTTAAAGAAAGGTGTTCTCTTTTTTTGCAAAACAATACACCTGATCACAGGGATGTCAAAACAATGAATGCTGTGAAGAATCTGAAGTGTAAATACATAGAACAGCCATATTACACATGAAGTCTTGCTCAATCTATTTCTTGTTTCCAAAACTTAAAAGAAGTTTGAAATAGTTGAGAATGACTCACATATGATAACAGAGCAATAGCAGTATTTTAATGGCCAAATACTGACCAAACATCACAATTATTTTTGAAAGGGTTAAACAAACTTGAGAAACAATGTACCAAGTACGTCAACGTGTAGAACAGCATTTAAGTTTAGTTTCATGGCTCCAGGTTATTCCCTTCTTTGTCAGGACAAATTATAATATACACTTCTTTCTTCAGCCCTTTACACCCTTACCATAATTCAGTAACCCTTTACTTTGATTGGTTTGGTTGATTTTGTTTAGTGACACATCAACCTCTATGGGTTATTTAATGCTAAAATTTTTATATTTTCAATGCTATTTTATGTCTACAACTGCATATTTTGTACATAACTTTACACTATCAGGGTAAACGTATGTTTTATAGATATATAATTTGTAGATATTCTACTGTAGCTGTTATATGCTTTGGTATAAGCCTATTTCTTGAAGGTAGGACATTACATTGATGGCTTCAGTATTTTTTAAATAGTTTTCTCTTGCTGGTTTCCTTGTAGCATTTATATCCTACAGGTGTTGTACATGTTGCTTATGTTCATTCTTCAGCAAGTATGAATGGATGAGGTATGTGTGGCCTATTTGTCCCTCTTCTTTGAGTGGCTCTTTGGCCTTGTAATGAATTAAAAATAAAAAATAAATAAAAAAAAACTTTTCTGCATACACACAGTACTAACATCTGCAAATAGATTGGTTCCTGGCTCTCCTTCCCTAAAAATAATAAAATTCATAGAAGCTCTTGTCCCTTAAATAAAATGGCAAAGTACTTGCATATGACCTATGCTTTGTCTTACTGCATACTTTAAATCAGATTACTTATAATATCTAACACAATGTAAATGCCATATAAATAGCTGCAGTACTGAAAGTATAAAGGAAAGGTTTTCAAGAAAAAAAAAAAATTGTATGAAAATAAATTTTATCAGCAAAATATTTGTAAGAAATATTTTGCTAATAAAATAAATTTTATCAGCAAAATATTTGTAAGAAAAATGATTGGAGAAAATCCTGATGTTATTTTTTATTCTGTACACTAATGTGTAAAGTTGTCTACATGTAAAATAATAAAATACATTTATTAAAATCATAATTTGTATTAGATAATTTTTAAGCAAAAAAAGCAAAAAAAAAATTGACTTTAACAACTTACATTATTCGGAATGTTATCCTCCTCTTCATTGCCCTATTCACAATCTTTCAACCATTGTTTTATGCTCCAGCCTTCTTCAAATGATTGGACTTCCAATCCAAACCCTTTATTTTGTCCACCGGGGTAGATTGTTCTAGTTTCACATGCCATGCTTCTTCTGAATGTCTCAGTTATTTCCATTTAACTCAACTCTCCAAATGTTTGGTTCATCACTGCTGTAGCCTGGTATTGAACTCATAACTCTGTGGGTCTAGTCACTGGATCTCACAAAGGCATTTATCCACTGATCCATATGGTCAAAGAGTTGAAACATTGTGAATATGGCAATGAAGATAAGGATAGCAGTCCGAATGATGTAAATAATGTAAGTAATCATAATACCTCATCTCAGAAATATAGACAGATATTGATTTTAATAATCTATCAAAAATAAGCTAATTGTTAAATTTTCATGAAATTTTAGTACTTACTTCATAGAGTGAGCTTATAGCCACATCGCATTGAAACTGTGATCACCGAAGTTAAGCATGTCAAGTCTAGTCAGTAGCTAGATGGGTGACCACTTAGGAATACCAGGTGCTGTAAGCTTGGATGTGCAAATAGTGTAATGGATAATGGCTTGGAATTGTTAATGTAATAGAGTTCTAATTCACATTGGGTTTATTATATTCACTTATGTGCAAAGACTCTTGGAAAAGGTATGAATCCACCTCTTATCCTATCACCCCCCCCCAGCTATAGGTAATTAGTAAGACTTGTATCACTAAACCATTATTATTCAGAAAAAATTCCTTGCTTTAAATAACTTACAAAGGGTTGATAAGCAGTAGAAAATGAATCAATCAATAGATTATATAAAAATTATTTGTTGTATCCTTAAAGAAGGTTACAAACAGACAAAGGTGGTACTCAAGTGAAGGAACAGCAACACATGCATAGATGAAAGAAAGAGAGGTTTATTGTAAAAAAGGAATACACTACTGAAAGGTAGGGAATCAGGTAGCAAGCTAGTAACTCCTGAAGCCCCCAGGTTTATCCAGTGCTCATTACATAGAGCTACTGATATAGTCAGTCCACATAGGCGATAGGGAGTGTGGGACATTCCATTACAACATTATTATTTTTGCTTAAGAAGTTACTATTCTAAGTTTCAAAGAAAAAATGAGTTAAAAATTAAAACAAACAATACTTCAAAAAGAATCTTTGTTCACACAACTAACTCTAAGAAGGTATTTATCTACTTCCCCACTAAAACGATGAATTTTTGTTTTCTAAAGTTCACTTAAGAGCCACTCAAGGTAGAGGGTTATTAAATGAGGTGTGTGATATGAATGTAAGAAGTAGAAAGAAGTGGCGATCATGAAGATAAGGAGGTTAAATACTGATCTAACAATTGACCTTTGACTTGAAGAGGCCAAGATTGTAATGTCCAGAGAAGCATGCAAGCATGCATTGATCTTATGGGCTTGAGAAAACTGGACATTGATAATGACAGTCATGGATGGACCTGAGGGAAAGAACTTCATAATCACATGGACGATTCCAGAGATGTCAGAACAACATTCTATTTAGATTTTTAGCAGAATTATCTTAATGACAATATTATGCGTGCCTGAATTATATTATCAGATGTGAGGAAAAGAAAATTGATAGCTGAAAAGTAGGTGCCGTCAAAGAGTCATTAAAAATGATTATACATGATGAAAAAAAAAATAAATAAATAAATAAATAAAGCTTTATCATTAAAATTTTTGTATTTATTGTTAAGAGAAAAGACCAAAGGATTTTTTGATTATTAATTTATATATTTTAATCTTTTTTAGAACCTTTAAAATTTTAGTTAAAAATTGTTTTTCTTGCATGAATGGGTTGGGTACAATAAATTAGTATAGGGGAATTTGAGTCTTTTTACACTGAAAAAACACATTGTTTTGGAAATTCTTGCAAAAATCAGATAATTTTTGGATTTTAATGAATCTTTCAGGACTTATTCATAAATAATTTAAATTATTTTACAAACATTTCTTTGTTAGAAAATCTTAGAAGTATATATTTCAAAAATTAAGAGATCAGCCAATTATGCTATCATGGTTTCAACTTTTAGGTATCCTCAGGTGATATATATTTTGTTTTTTTACATCTGTTACCCCCACACAAGAAAGATTTTTTATTTTTAAAATTCATTTTAAACCTTAGGTATTACTATTTTTGGAGGTACCTACTAAAAAGTAGATACGACCAGAACATGAAGATGCCTGTGAGGATTAAGCTCATAACATCACAGTCATCTGTAAAAAGAGATTCTTAACCATCAGATTATGTAACCTATTTCAGCTATGACAATGATTTTTCAAAAATATAAACTTTTCCTCTATTTAGTTTCTCAACTATATTTCAGCTGAAAATCTTTTTACCAGGCTTGATCACTAAAATCTACATGCTTCAAACTTATGCCTCAATAATAGTATCATGCCATGTATTCTGAGACTTTAATAATGTAACTTCAAGGAAAGAAAAAAAAAAAAAAGACATATTATTTACATTATTCAGACTATTGTCCTCATCTTTGTCACCATATTTATTACAGCGTTTCAGCCGTGGTACGCTCTGGCCTTCTTCAGGTGGTTGGAATGTCGAACTTAACCCTTTATTTCGCTCACTGGGGTAGACTGTTCTAGTTCCACGTGCCATGTTTAAGAGTGTGAGTTCAATACCCGGTTAAGGCAGTAGAGAACTTTCAGAGGGAAATTAACAGGAGATAACTGATAACTGACATCCATTAAACATGAGGGTCCCAGAAACCAGTATTCAATCTTAGGTAACAAGTCAGTATACCAAATGCTGATTTTCAAAGCACTCTCCTCACTTGAACACTGACTGAACACAATGTTCCTACATGTCGGTATTTATGCTTGACTAAATTACACTTTTTAATATCAAGAACAGCATAAAGCTTGTACAGGTAGTGTTAATGGTTATTGGCACAGAAAATGAAATCAGCAAGCCAAGTTCAAATTCAGGCCAAGTCAGTTGCATTCACTTTCAAAAGATATGAATCCATCTCTTCTCTCTACCAGCTATGGGTTAAATAGCAGAGTAAACTAGGCTTGCTAGACTTTGGTACTAGGCTTGCTAGACTTTGGTACCTGGCCCTGCTCTGGCGTCTCGTCTACAGTCACTTTCTCGCCTCCCTCTGTTCTACAAATACTTTCATGGAAATTGCTCCAAGGAGCTGCATTCGCTGGTTCCCAGACATCATGAGTTCAAGCGCCATACAAGGCTGGCATCCCGCTCTCACCCCTTCATTGTCGAAACACCTAAATGTAGCCATCTCTTCTACTCCAATAGCTTCATGTCTCGCACCTCTCGCCTATGGAACTCCCTTCCCTTCTCCTGTTTCCCTGTGAGCTATAATCTCTAGCTAGTCAAATATAATGTCAATCGACAACTCCAGCTGCCTTGATCTATCCACTACCCTCATCCTTTCTTCTATCACTCCTATCTGATCTTGCTCTAAATTTTCTGTAACCCCTTGCGTCCTAGTGGCTTCCCACCTTGCTTGGGGTGAAATGCTTAAAAAAAAAAAAAAAAAAAAAAAAAAAATAGGACTAATCTGAATTCAAAACTAAGAAACCAATTCCATTATCTTTTACATGAAGACAGGACAAATCAGGTAAAGGAATCTATGGAACGTAATAATTGAATTCATTATAATAATAATAATAAAAAAAAAGGAATTTATTTATATCTTCAAGTCATCTGAAGATGTCAAAAATACTTCTATATTCTTTCATGAAAAGAAAAAGCATAAACTAAAAATTTTTGAAGTTATCTATATTAAAAAATTGAAATCAATCCTTAATAAAATTAATTACAAATACTCTAGAAATGTTTTAAAATGTGTACAATAGATAGTTTAAAATGACAAGGTTTGCACTAATAGTTTTTTACTACTTATTTCATATAAACTCTCCAAAACTATATTTAGTTACCTCCCCTTAAACGGTGTCAGCAATCACACACTGACTCAGCATTCTTCACTCCACAAGTAAGAAATTTAACTGTCAGATGAAAACAATTTTGTCAACAACAATAATGAACACTACAATACGTCTTGCAATAAACAATACCCTGATAATGACATTGTGCTATGTCAAAAGTACTTGAAATAAAGAAATATGTATCAACACAACAATTTTCTCTTGTCCTTCAATAATGACACCAAAAGGCTTATCTGTGAATATATATAAAATGTGGAGTATTTAAGCAGCAATCCCACTTTTATGCAGGTTTCATTGAAGGCAACTAATAAGGTACTGCAATTAAGCTTTTTATTATATTTTTCTTGCATTTGTACAAGTAACTTTTTTGGGGGACCGAGTGTGTAAGAACTGTCTTACCTACCATATCCAAAAAATAAATAAGAAAATATAAAAACGGTAATACAAACACTGTTTCAAAAAATACACATTGCCAAATAAATGCCACCTACATATATATATAAATAAAATCTTAAATGGTCTTATTCTACCACTATTAAATATAGCCAAATGATGCATCTGTTTAAGGATTATTCTATGAACAAAACTTGTAAAGAAAGATTCATTTGCCTCTGTATGCCACTATCCAAATATTTATCCTCGCAGCTTTTCATGTTTACAAATTACTTTACCAGAGACCTCTATACTTTCTTTCACTTTTCCAAGAAAAAAGAAAAAAAAACTGGGTAATAATACCAAAATCTGTGATACATTTAATTCATCCCCAGTGACAAGTACTGGTATTTCTACAAATGACTACTTGAATATATACAACTTTAAAATCGCAGACCAATGTATAAAAAGAGATATAATAAATCTACCTAATTCTTAAACCTTACAAAGAACTCTTAGTCATATAACAATTGTAAAAATATGTTTACCTTGTGAACAAACTTTTTTCAGTATTAGCATAAAAACTGACACCACACACAAAGAAAAAGTTAATCTTATCTACTCAAGAGTATGTGTGTGAGCATATATCAAAATCCAAGTAGCAGTCATAGCCGATCACTGCCTACCTAAATTTTGACTTATTAAAGCTCTGCCAGGGTGCAATTTTAGGCAGACTCTTTTTTAGAGCTGCTTATCCATTTCTCTGATTATATATATATATTTTCAATTCATTAAAGCAGAAAAGAAAAAACATTACTTGCTCAAGTAATGTTATCACCTTGACCAACCAGATTACCAGGTGCTAATTTCTACTTAAATATTACCATCCTGCTGGCTGGAGAGGCAGGCAACTCAATTCAGATTTGTCCTTTTTCTAGGTAGATTGCCAACCACAGCTAAAGAGCCCAGTCTGCTATTTAACCCATAGCTAAGGAGAAGAGAAGAGATGGAATCATGTGTTTCCCAAGGGTATTTGAACACAACAACCTTGGACAGAGTTTTAACCTCCCATGCAATCCTACTTTCTGAACCAATAACCACTACACTACACAGCCATCCAGGTAAGATTATAACAGAAAAGAAGGCAATAATTAGAATTTATGCCAAAATTTAACACTTCCTTTGAAACAAATTCAAAGTTTCTCTTTAACAAGAATTGCAACAATTGCTTGATAAGATCCATTCAGATAATGCTTGAGTGGCATTTCTTTTTTCATCTTTGACTTCTGGAGAATGGCTGCCTTCTCTGAAACTTACTTAAGAATCAGTACAAAAAAAAAAAAAAAAAAAAAAAGAAGCATACAGAATCTAATCAGTCATGCACAATTAAAAGACAATGGCCACATCTTACTTTTATTCACCAATTTTGTTTTGGTATATCTGTCAACATATAATTCTAGCACAGAATTATTGAAACCAAATTTTCTCTGGATACTTATGGGTCCCAAAATCATGTTTATTGCATATTAACTTTGAAAATTCCATAAAGTTTTTAACCAGGGATTTGATTTACAAGCTAAGCATAATGTTAATCTTGAGCCATATCTGAAGCTTGTCAAGTTAGCCGAATTGTTTATTTATATTTTTGTTTAACTGTATAAAAGTAGTTATCAAGATCAAAATTTTCCAGAAAAAATTTTTTTTTAAAAATTAAAAAAAATACACAACTCAGAACATATTTTTTTTTTCCCCTCTGGTTATCAAAAAATAAAAATTTGTAAATAGAGCAATGGCCACCAGGAAGCCATAAACATTGGACTTGACATTTAATAATTTAAAAGTGAACATAAAACATTACTATAATAAAAAGAAAGAAAAAATATGTTATTTACACTATTTACATCAGGGTTTCTCAACAGGGATGAAATTCACCGCAATGGGGTGAATTTTGGATTTTCAGGGGTGAATTGTGACAACAGTAAGTTTAGGGGGTGGGAGCAATTATAGAATTTGGCCTATCTGCCCTGTCACCTTGAAAATGACATTCTGACAAATGGTGAAATGGGGCAAGCAAGGTTGAGAACCCATGATTTACATTGTTTGGGCTGTTATCTTCATCTTTCTTGCCATATTCACATTTTAGCCATTGTATGCTCTGGCCTTCTTCAGATGACTGGAATTTTGAACTGAACCTTTATTTCATCCATTTCATATCTAGTTCCAAGTGCCATGCCTCTTCTGGCTGTTTCAGTATCAGTTATCTCCCTTTAACTCAACTCATTTTTTTTCATTCACCTCAGGTATTGAACTGGAGTTTAACATCATGTATAAAAGGGCCCAGTAAAGCTGGCTGCTTGTATCCTGTCTGCTAGGGTGACTAGCTAATCCCTATTGCAGATGCCTGCTCAGGCACATTTGTCTGTTCAACACCCACAGAATCAATCTGTGGATTATATTGCAACTATGTCAAGTGGACATTAGTTACAGTTTCTGGGAGTGAGCACATAATCTAGTGTGATCACCAGTTTGAACAAGGACAGTAAATTCAAACCCTCAGTCACAATGTCTTATTGCTTCATGCTAGCACAGCCATCGACAACTTCTGAACAGTTTTGTATACCCAATTTCATTCACAAGGCTTGGGTCAACATGTGTCATGATTTTCAGGCCCTTCCCAATGGCATTGCACACTGGGATCATCTTCCCAAGCTGATGTTATCTCCTTGACAAATCAACCACAGTGAGATTTGAACACAGGTCTCATGGCCAGAGTGCTAAAATTCTAGCCAAATCTGCAATACACCCATATATATATATATATATATATATATATATATATATATATATATATATATATATGAGCCATGCATGTAAATATACTTATGTTTTCATATTGTGGTTCACACTAAGAACTAGCAATAGCCATTTAAAATCAATTTGACAAATCCAAGAACCAAGCTTTAGCAATATTTAAGTGCTACATTAAACATCAAGAAGAATTGGCAGTAGCCTGCAGTCATCAGCCAAATCCAAGTTATTTGATCCAGAACAACTGAGGCATAACTAATTTGTTACACTTGAATAATAATTGATTTTAGTCCACATTAAAATAAGCAAAAACAAATATGGTAGTCACTAGCTACATTAAAGTCAGGAAAACATAGCAGGAAGTAATAACCACATTAAAGAAAACTGAAAAATATTGAGAAACTGCAGCAAAAATCCTAAACACAATCTGCTTTAAATTGAAGATGTAGTCTGAAATGTTAGCCTTTCTTATTGAATGAACAGAAGTTGAGCTTCTCAATGTATTTTTTTAAATTTGGGCAACACATATCATTGACATTTCTGATGATGATGAAGATTCTTGTATTTCATAATAATTATAATAATCTTTTATTTTCCAGTTATGCTGATACAATTACATATACAATGACAAATTGCTTATAATTCATGAAAACCATTATTATTATAATGTTATTATTGTTATAACTATTGCAATTAGTTATTACTGTACTGATGCTACTATTTTTCTTGTCATGTCAAATTGATAATCAGATGAACAGTAATGATAATTATTTCAGCATCACAACGTGTTATGAATGGCAGAAGAAAGTCTGTCATCCAACAAGGGAGACAATAAAATAAGTAACAACTTTTTTGATTTTAAAAATGAAAAGAAAAGATTCATTTATTGTAGTTTTAGAACATTATCACCAGTTCTACTTGAAAATTGCTAGAAAATCTCAGAATAATGAACTATAAGCAGTTAAACATCCACAAAATAACTACAATTTCTCTTATCCACAATTGATTCAACTAGAAAAATTTTTCTTGAAAATGAAACTACTTCGTAAAATACATTCCAAAGGATGGAGATATATATATATATATATATATATATATATATATATATATATATATATATATATATATATATATATCTAGCATAAAACAGCTTGTCGCCTCTGAGTGTTGACTTCAATATTTACATGCACTCTATCCCTGATATTGAGCACTTTATTCCATAAATATAGCACATCTTAGAAATATATATATATATATATATATATATATATATATATATATATATATGAAGAAATATAGTCTTAAAGTGTGCTATATTTATGGGATAAAGTGCTCAATATCAGAGATGGAGTGTGTGAATGTGGCCTGACAATTGCGTCTAGCATGAAATAGACTGTCCCCTCTAAGTGTTGATGTCCACTTATATATATATATATATATATATATATATGTGTGTGTGTGACAAGACTTTAATAATAGTAATAATGACTATTTTGAAAATATAAAATGTTTTAATCTTACCAAAATCTGAGTCACCAGATTCTGAGGTGGCGGAGGACATCAAATTAATAAAGTTCAATTTCTTGAAAACAGAAATGTTTTCATTTTATTTTGGTTTGCCATATATGTAGAATACAATTTTTTTTATTTGAGTAAGGGAATTGTATTAAAAAAATTGCAGTTATTTCTCATATATATATATATATATATATATATATATAGTGTCGTTAATACCTGTGGATATTACCAACAGCAAATAACACGCTAAGAATTAAATTGTCAGGTATTCAATCATTTCTCTTTACAATAAGTAAAATTTGATCACTACAAAACATTCTGTAGTCAATAGTTTAAAAAAAGAATAAAATCTGACTTTTTGATAAGTATATCAAAAGTTCAACACTTTTTTGGTATTGTAGTAATACAAATCTCTTATTCTACAGACTTTGATAAAAGAAAGAAAAAAAAAAAAGCAAGTTGAAACAATTAAGAACTATAAAAAATATCTTGCACAATAAGACTGGAACATATTTATCATCTCTACTGAGTTACAGGCTCCCCTTGTTTCAATTTAGATTGAACCATCAGTTGTAATATATTCTCTGATTAATCAACTAATTAAGCTCTTTCATAGCAACCTTTATTTTCTGTTATACATAAATACCAGGAAGAGGAAAACTACAGAGGAATTTCTCATTTGTCTATACTTTTCAGCTGTTCCAATATACATTCATTTTCAGACAAGCTCATTTGATCAGATCGTTTGGTATATAAAGTCTGATCAAAAAGTATTGGGACTGGTTCTATAAAAAGAAAACTACAACACATATCAATTTGGCATTTTGTCTCCTTCTGAAGCCACACACTTTATCCAGCATTGTTTCCATTAGTGAAAGCATTCCTGGAACTCTCTTTTTTTTTCTTTTTTTTTTTTTTATAGCAAGTAGCTGCCTTGTTACATTCTCTTGGATTCCCTTGACATCTTGTTCCTTTCAAGTGGGATGTGATTTTTGAAGAGGAAAGAGTCACAAGGGGTGAGATCTGAAGAATATAATGATTGTCAAACTTGGGGAATGTTGTCCCTGACCAAAAACTGCAGCACAAGCCATGATCACTGATGGAATCTCTGTGGTGTAGTGAGATGATCGCACTCTACACATTTTCCTTGCAAGCACTGCTATAAACAACAGAAGTGGGTGAGCACATTATAACAGTGTGTATGTGCGACAGAGTTCAAGGTCAATCTGTGCCAAGCATCTTTACTCTGGATACTTTATTTTTTTAGCTCCATTACCATAGCAACAGTCCTGATACTTTTTCATCAGAGCTCATAAGTTTTGAATTTTCTCTTCAGAAAATGGTGACTCAAAAAGAAACTTTTTAGGTGGAAGCATCAAAAATCTAGTTTGGGCTCAAAAGAGTTTATAAAAAAATAAAAATAAAAAAGCTACTATGCTAACAGTGTAATGGTGATTGGCAAGCCAAGTTAAAATAAAAGAGTAGTTTGTTGCATTCACTTTCACACAAATGCCCTCAGGAAAAGCATGAATTCACCATTTCTTCCCTCTTAGCTAAGAGTTAAATAGCAAGGTAGACTAGGTTCACTTGCCTTGGGTGTAAAACTGTCTAAAAGGACAACTCTAAATTCCAAACCAATGTACTATATTTCCCCAAATGTTATAGTAATTCAAAGGAAGCTATGGAGAGCTTTGATTGCCTCCACCCTGAAGGGACATAACATTTAAAAACAAAATGAAAGGTAAAAAATATTAAGTCAACAAAATGTTAATTTTTTGGCTTAGATCATTGGATAAACAATCATTTTTGGAAGTGAATGTGAAAATGTAAAATTCAGTCAGGTTTCTCATATATCTAAAATTTATATTAAGAAATTATTAATGTAATGTAAATAGGTAGTCAATAAGTAACTGCAGTTTGTTAAACTCATTTCACATGATGCGATAGCATCTAAGACTGCATTCTCTATCACCCACCCACATACACAAAAAATACTCCCCCCCAGGATTTATATGCAAAAATGGAAAACCTAGTTGGTTAATGATTATCAAGATATTATAGACTACCAATATTTGTATCAAACTTAATACTGTAATACAGTGTGCGTCAGAAATACCTGCCACATAATAGTAAAACATAGATGAAGTCACCATTGCTTTACTGTTGTGTGGGCGGTATTTCTGCCACACCCTGTATTAAATTTAAACAGATCTTAAATGTGCCATCAAAGACAGTAGATGTTTATTGCACCATTATGTATACAATAAAACAGGCACATGCTGTTCAGTCCATCAATCACTGGTCTTCACCTGTCAAGGGAGACAATGGATATAACAGCTATTTTATTGCTATTACTTGAGTAAGAATGATAATTATGGGAGAGTGGTTTGTCCATGTATTCACCCAATATTTGGGGTTTGCTATCAGTGTACTGGTAGCTTGGTCATCAAAGCAATAGGACAAAGTACAGGGAAAGTTGGATTCATGTGTTTTCGTAAAGGTGTTAAGTGAATATAGCCTCAACAAGAATTCAAAATCAGTTTAGATTCTATTTTCCATACACATTATATCATTCCACACTGTCAACAATAGCAGAGAACAACAAAGCCAGACTGAATATGCGTAGGTATCTTTTGTTGAAATCTTTTTATTTTTTTTCACTATAGTTATCTATACAGAGTTTGTTATATCAATTTACTAAGCATAGCATACATGTGGCACAAGGTTTAAAGAGCACCCAGTGAGGATCAAACTCACTATTCAGTTGTAAATGATCTAGCAAGACAAGCTTGCCAACCATTACACCATCTTGAGTGTCATATTGAGTTTGTTATAGGGAGAGACCCAAGTGTTTCTCTGCCTTGTCTACTTTTAATTCTATACTTGAATTTGATTATTTAGAAATGCAGTGAAATTTTAACAATCTATATTTGCAGACTAGAAATACACAATAAATTCATTTGAAAACAGATAATTATAATTAAAATATTAGATAATTAAAATATGAGGAGTAAAAACAAAAAAGAAAAACAATTCAAAAACACAAAGATGAGTGATCAGTTAAAAAAGAAAAAAAAATCTTGTATATTTATGATCCGCAGCTAAAATGTACCATTTAAAACCATGTGTGTCAGCACACTTTGAAGAATACAGGAACTCAACACTTGCCAAAAAATAAATGTCCCCCACCCCAACCAAGATCTGTGATGATTAATCAGACCCAACCCAAATTGAGGAAAAAAAAAAAAAAAAAAAAAAACCTCAGATTTCTAATGTTGTAAGATTCATAAAATGCGTTGGTTAAGAGGAAAACTGTTAGATATTATATATCTTACTAAAAATCAAATAGAAAAGTAAAACAAAATAATACCATGGTACCAAAAACTTGGTTGATGCAATAACTTCAATCTAATTTTTTCTTCTATTATACATTGTATTTTCAAATACAAGAAGCTACTGAAAAGTCCTTAACCTAACCAAGAAACGATTAAAAAATATTCTAATGTTTGATCAGAATTTGAAAAGTGGGTCAAGCTGAGAACTTTTCAGCATCTCCCTGTTAACATGTGTTTTTACAGAAAAAAAAATACTATTTGGGTTATGAATCAATCTACCATTTAACACATCTGTAAAACTGCTTCCTCGGCATCTTGCCTTCACAAAAATAAAATTCCACATTTTCAGAATAAAAAAATTGAGAAGCCTTTATCAGTGCATTGCAGTCTTTATATTTCATGTGATATTTTTTAGATTTTAAATATACAACTATGGTCATAAAAAAATGTATGAAAGATTTGAATTTCAAGACTCAAACTATCACAAGCCAAAATAAATTTTTAGAATTCTTTATTGGATTTTAACAATTAACTTGATAAGAATACCAGTATGACACATTATTTAAAGTATATAGTGCTTTTTATAACATCAAAATCTCCTAAATCTTACACACACACACACACAAAAATGAACAAGCCAGGTTTAAAAGCCAAACTGTGTTTACAAAAAAAAAATAACACACCGTTAGAGTATAGCAACTTAACAACAAGTGAAAAATCTTATAATAAAGGATATAATTTTATATGAGTAGCTGTACAAAGCTTACATAAGTTTTCAGCATTATTATGATCATGATTTAAGATTTGAAACTGTATATAACTTAAGTCAGAATTCGACTATCAAGCAAAAAGAATCATGGTTGTCATTGGAAGCAGGCAAAATGAAGGTAATACGAGATGGGCATTTTTAGCACCTGCAGGGTAGAGGTCAAGGACTGAGAGAATAAGAAACATCTGGTGATGATGAAGTTGAAAATTGGTAATTGATGAAGAGAAAGACAAACGAAGAAGATAAAATGGTTAGAAAGGAGTTGTAGACAGAAGAAAGAAAAGAAGAGCTTTAAAGAAGAAAGAAAAAAAAAAACAGGCAACAAAACAAGAATAGGAGGCAAAGATTAGAAAATCAAATTTAAGATAAACAAAACAGGACTGTGAGAAAAGAAACAAATAAAGAATATTATTTAGAAAGATAGAAAAATTAAACAGACTGGAGGAAAAAAAGCATACAGAATCTTTTTTTTTTTTTTTTTTTTTCCTTTCTTCTCAATGATGAATCTGAAAACAGAATCATTTTAGAAGTCGTAAACAAAGATGGTTAAAGAGAAAAAAAAACTACGTATTTAGAAGTAAGGGAGATAACTAAACAAAAATTAAAACTATCCACCTACAAAGATGGTATCTCTAAGATAGACACAAGGTAGAGAGTGGTCGACAAGATAAAATAAATAAACAAACAAACATCTTGAGAGAATAAGAAAAACATTAATCCTCAGCGAGAAGCAGCTGATGATAGGACAATGTGAGAGAGTGGGTGGGCAAATAGTCACAGTGCCAGTTGTGAGGGAAAGGTAAGATAGTGAACAGAGATAACTAGAGAGAGACAAATTGTGCCCCCTTAGCAGCTAGCAACAAGTTACCATGTTTCCACACGCCCCATTAATTCCACATCAGAGGCAGGGAACTTAAAGTGAAGTTAGCGTCTGTGAGATACAGTTACATCTTGATGTGGGCCTGCCATCTTTCATTCGTGTTGATGATGCAACCCGAATGAGAAAAGAGAAGGAAAAAAAAAAAAAAGCGCAAAATCTATTTCTGAATCTTTCCCAAAAGCCAGAGAGGAAGTGGATCACAAATTTGTTTCGTAAAACAATAAATAAATAGCAGACAAGTATGATTTATAAGTTTTTCTACTGTGGTTACCACAGCTATTTATATGGCAATTGCATCTTATCGTTGTTAGGTGGGGATCTTTTACTTGTAATAAACATCATTTTTAATGTACATATAACACTCAAAATGTTTTAAAAGTCTTTTTGAGTGTCTTTTCTTGAAATCTTATATTTAGACTAATTAAAACATTTAAATGAAAATTAGCTCATTTTTTTTTTTTTTTTTAAATTTGGAAAATTTTAATTTTAAAATGTTGAACTGTAGCCTCTTTAGTACTCTTGTGCATCAAATACAATTACCGAAAAGATTGAATAACTTTTTTCAATCCCTACCATTTCCCACTTGCATTGTGTCTATTTAGCATGGCGCACTGACTATTTTTCAAATAATGTCCTCCTTGGCACTATTATTTTGTTCAAGTTTATTAAACTTATACTCTTATTTCCTGATTATTCCAGACAGCATTTGTACTTTGTACAAAAGTATACGACTAACAACTATTATTTGGAAACAGAATTAAAAAGAAAGAAAATGTTCTCAATAAGTGAAAAGGGTCTGTGTTCAAGCCCAGATAAAAGATCTTAAAATGATGATTTTGTAGGTATTGACTCTCCCCACTTGGAAGATTGACACAACGCAGTTCCTATCCCTAATAATATAAAAAAGAAAGCAGACTCGATCATACACATTTTACCTTAGATCACCACACCTACAATTCTAGATTTAATTAAGATTACATGTACAAAGCATTAACCGAATGTCAATGCTTATTGAAGCTATTTTATTCTTCTACTATGCACCGTATCCCTTCAAGACATGGGCTATATGGTCCTCCACAACTCCCAGTCCTTTGTAGCTGTTAGTAAGGTTTGTCAGCAAATTTGAACCTTCATGCCCCCACACTCCAAAAAAGTGTCAAAAGGACATTTTCTCTCTTGACACCATTATTATTTTAACTACCTTCACTCTTCAGCAATGTTGTTTTAAAAAGCAATGTTTAGAATTGTAATAAAGCCTAAACATATGATAAAAGTGAATTTATACAATTTTTGTGTTTTTGTTTTTGAGAACTGACAGCAAAAATAAACACTTTATTAAATTGTTTATTGGAATGGTTGCCAAAGCATTGGCTAATTGCCAAGTGATTCAAACTTTATAAAATGGTAAATAATTAGGATTTCCTTATAGTTGGTTCATATATTTTAATTTAGTAAATGTTTATAAATTTGTGAATAAAAAACTGTTTTCATATTTCGTTATAAATTGTTAAATAATAATTGTATTAGTTTAGAATGTTATAAATATAAAATTATTCTTGTAAATAGACATTCTAATAAATAAACAGTGTTTAATATTTTTGTTGTAAATTCTCAAGAACAAAAGAAAATGTATAAATTCACTTTCATCATTCATATGTTTAGGTTTTATTAGAATTCTAACCACTGATTTTAAAACAATAAACACAGTTGAAGAGAGAAAGTAGTAAAAATAATAGCAGTATCAACAGGAAAACTGTCCCTTTTGACACGCTGTTTTTTTGCAAGCATGAAAGTCCAAATTTGACGATTTGTCATTTTGTTATCTTACTTAAACCCTGTTCAACTGACCATTTACACAAGTTTGTTTGTGCTGCTTCTCATCAGTCCATCTTGCTTTCAATATGTTCTTTGAGGGTCAAATTGCCCAAGCCCTTTTTTTCCTCATTATGTGCCCTAGAAATTTCAACTCTTTTTCTAATTCTATGTATCCTTTTTGTTTCCATTTCCCTTAAAACTTTGTTGTTACCCACATGTTCAAATCCATAGCATTCTCAACATCCTTCTGTAGAACCACATTTCTGTTGCCTCAAGTATCCTCTTCATCTTTGAGGAGATTGTCCAGAATTCACTGCCAGATAGAAGGACTGATATTACATAAAAGTTCAGCACTCTTTTCTTTCTTTCTAATGAAATTTTCCTGTTTCTTAATACTTTGCTTAGGTTTTGGAAGGCTCCTTTTGCTAAACTACTACGCCTTTGGATTTCAGTCTCATTTTTTGTCTCTTATCCTTACAAAAGTCATTTCCCAAGTGCATGAATAAACTGACAAGATTTGAAATCAAATCAAGAAAAACCAATGCCATTGACATTTTTTTTAAATTTCTTAAAAATAATATCAATATAAGATCTTATTTCATTAATACTTTGATTGACATTTCCAGAGCAATAAACCAATTACTTATTATATTCTGTCTCTAAATGGCTTCACTATAAACTAGCCCACTTGGTACAGCAGTAACTGAGAAACTACATTAAAAAACTAATAAACGTACAATAGACTTGTTGCTACTATGACTAATAATTTTTTTTTTTTTTTTACTCTTATTGAATCTTTTTTTTGACCTTTCAGAAATTTCAGTTTGACACATTTCAAAATATTACTTTGATTTGATGATTTGATAAGGATTCTCAAAACAATTTAAAATCATGAAACCTTGCAAAAATGAAAAATCACCATTTTATTACACCACAAAATGTTAAACAGAAATTTTTTTTTTATATTCATATGGTCAACAGAAAAAAATAAAAGTTTTTATTTGAACAAAGTATCTATAAACAAAAAAAAATTTTTTTTTTTTGCTTTCCTCTGCCATGATGGCAAAAGCATTACCTCACACCACCGCCAGTGAGACGTGCTCCAAGAGCCACTCCATTTCACAAGGCTCGTCCCTTAATTAACATGCAATCCCACCAACCCTCCAAAGGAACGCCATCAAATGAGGGCCAATGACCCCACAAGTCTCCACTGCCACTGGCATAAAAATAAATCTGTCTGCAAGAGAAGAATATTTAACTATTTTTTTTCATCTCCACATCCAATGCGACAGACCCTAGCTCAACTGCAGACCTGATCAAATTACCGGTTGAAAATGTATTAGCACAAGTCACATCCCAAATCAACGACTTCTCCACTTTAATATATAACAGAAAAATATATTGGATTTTGTAATGATTAAAACAGTTTTAATCTGGCATTAAGCATCTGTCTATGAACTGACAAGAAGAAGAAGATGCCATATGGTAGAAGCAAATCTTACTTAAGATACAGCACTCAAGAAAGAAGGTTCAGTTAAGTATCAGAGGCGATCTTCTTGTATAAGCAGTCTTATCCAAAAAAGAAAAGGATGCCTGTGGTTGCACATGGGCTGAGGTATGCAATGCACGATATAGACTGCAACAATTGCAAAACGTTTGAAGTTGAAGAGGTGCGATCAGATTTAAAAGACAAGCTACATCTGTCTCTGGCCAGACACTTAACTTTGCTCATCTAAAAAATCAGTTTTGTTCACTCAGAAAACCAGTCCATCCCACTTCTAACCTCAGCAGCGCATGTATTTTATTTTATTTTTTTTTTGTTGTTGTTGCTGCCAGCTCTCAGCTGATAATATAGATATTGGTTTTAATTTTACACATGATGAATCAAAGAGATGTGGCTATCCTCGAAATACACACATATATCAGGTATCAACATCTAAGAATATTTATATAATCATAGATAATAATTACAGAGGTCTTAAGACGTACAGTTATCATTTAGTTTTAAAAGAAATTCATATTCATAGCATAACACTAAAGGAAGAAGATATTTGAAAGAAGATCTAGTATCATGTCAAAGACCTATTATTAGTATAGATAATTCTGGTTTTATTTCCAAATTGGTTTGATTTTATGTTTAGTGATATATTTTAATAGTAGTGACAAGAACCAATAATAAACCAAAAATAAAAAATGTTCAAATCATTAAGTAACTTATGAAGAAAAACCAAAATATAGACAGTGAATTTGGCAACAATCTCAGAACATGTTTCTGTATTTTGTTTAATAAAATTTCAGTATACTGATAAATTAACCTTATCACTCTGTATGTGACTTCATTTGCTGTACAAAAAGTTTATCCTGCCACTGAAGGTGACTGGTCTCTGAATTTGAATTTCATAGTTGTGTCATTACATCCTTGTTTGGTTCCATTTAAGGCATATCAACATCTCAATGGGTTATTTAATGCCGACAAGATTTTTATTGCTGGTAATATTTTTTCCCAAAAAGTATTGGTGGTAATAATTTTTTACAAAAATGTATTCCTGGTATTAAAACCTATTTTTACACGTTTTGACCCCAGTTTGAGGCTTAACTATTTGCCCATAGCTGGGACCCTAACAGGTGCTACCACCCCAGGTCAGAGCAGACCTGGGAACAACAGCAATTAAGAGGTGGTTCTACACTCCTCAAAACTTCCTGATCAGAGGCCTTGCTGTTGGATGTAGTTTATCATCTTACCCAGGACACAGATGTAGTTTATCGTCATACCCAGGATGCAGTCATATCCTGCTATGGCAACAGAAAACAACTTTGACTGAAATTAACAATAACACTACTGCAACTGAGTGCCCTTGAAAAAGAATGCAGTGGAAAGAAAATTAATAATGCAGTGTGCTAAATGTTAATTTAGAATAATCAACATATTCTTTTCTTTTTTTACTGATTAATAACACCCCACCCCATACACACAAACTTACTTTATGTGTGTGTGTGCATATATATATATGCATGCACAACAACCTTGAGGCAGTGTAATGGTTAGCAAGCTTGTCTCGCTAGAACAATTACGACAGAGTAGTGAGTTTGATCCTCACTGGGTGCCCCCCTGAGCAACGCTTGGAAAATCACTATGCACATGCATGCACACACAAACAATGGTACATTTATATATATGAACAGCCATACTTTCATATAATATGCATATCAACTGTATTTGCTTATCATCTCATGATTTATACAAATATCTTTTTTATAATTTTATTATAAATCATTGAAATTTACCATTCAGTTAACACCATCACTTTCTGCAGCAAGATAATTTTACATTCTCTATAAGGTTTATCATTCTATAAAGACTATCATTACTAGTGGAATTCAATTTAATCTCTTTATTTCTCTTATTGGGGATGGTAATATTTAGACAGTCGAGTCTTCAAGACTGACAGAGTTTGAATATAAAAGTTACTATTTTTGAAACTCAAAACACCAAGTCAACAACCAAGTAAGAGACCAAAAAAATTGAAAAGGGGAATCACAGGCAGAAATTCAAATTGTCACACAGACTTCTAATGGAATTTCATAGAAGACTACCTTGAATTTCTATTAGAACCAGTAAAAGGATTATATTTAGTCACAGGTTAATTTCATGCATGATAAAAACTCATTTTCTTTGTTTACAAGTCCCAGAAATTTACAAAAGAGCAAGTAAATGAATGTCAATAAATAGAAAAACCATTTAAGATTACAAAGGTCTGAACTTGAGTTACATTCAAAGTGATTTTCTTGTTAGTTTTACATAAAATTTAGGTCATAATTTAACCTAATATTTTATACACTGCTATCTATATCTAATACAAAATAGTTTTCAATTTTTTTTTCCCATAAAAACTCTCATGGTAGTTGTTTGGATGAGCTTTTCGCTATGATACCTAGACTTTTTGAATTTAAGTGCAGTACTAGACTGGCATCAAGATCTCGTCAATTTACCGTTGAGGCGACTAGATGTAGCTGTAAGTTCTATGCTAACATTTTCTTTTCTCGTACTTCTCACTTGTGGAACTCCCTTCTGGCTCCATGCATCCCAGTCAACTTTAACCTGCAAAAATTTAAATGCACTGTCAATTGCTATCTACTATCTTCCTGATTGTTCTTTTCTCTTCCTGCTCATTATTAATGTTTCTGTTCCTAATACTTTTACATGCAGTAACCCCTTGTGTCTTAGGGGCTTTACTGCCTTGCATGGTGTGATACCAATTAAAAAATCAAAAAACAACAAGTGATATCTTTGCAAGTCATGTAGTATTTAACCAACTGCAGTCTTATTCCTAAACTGGGTTACTAGATAGGATTATTTTTGAAAGTCTAGGGTTACTAAATTTTGAATTTCACTACCCACAATATTTTAGCTGCTTTTTAAAATAATCAGGGTAATTTTGAATACTAATAAGAAAGTCAATTCAAAATTTATTAATATAGTTTTCAAATGTAGTACAATTTGCTACCTGTAGTCATATCTGGCAATTTTGTTTCAATGCCACATTTTTTTTTTTTACAAATATATGAAAAAAATACATTTATCAATTCTTCTATATCTATAATTTTCAAAATGTGTGTGTGTATGTATATATATATATATATATATATATATATATATGTGTGTATATGATTAGATGTTGTTTATGCATTTACAGTTTTCATCCGTTTTCAATGAATTTTTTTTTGTTTGATAAATAATTCTTCAGTACCGGTTTTGAGTCCAAATTGGCCGAAAAAAATTACAGCCTTGAAGGTGAAGAAAAAAAAAAAAAATCGTAAAAAACTGATTTTACACTGCACAAAAATCAAAGGCAAAATTTAACTTATGTAAAAAACAGTATACAATCAATTTAGAGAGTTGAAATCTAACACAAAAGATTAGAATTATAAAAAAAAATTATATTATAAATAAAAATTATCATATATTATTACTATGACAGTCCATGGAAGAGGTTCCTTCCTTGTAAGATTGAGAATGCAAAAATGACCCTTTCAAATTGTTAACCCCCCTATTTGGGGATGTGCCACAGTTGCACCTAATTGCTGTTTCTAATATTGATTTTTGGGTGAGCTGACTTTAAACTTAAACTGCTCCAATTGAATGGCAAAAATTCCCAGTAATGAAACACCTGGTCGAAGACAGGTTATACTGTTAGTTCCTTATAAGAGAGAGAGAGAGAGAGAGAGAGAGAGAAAGAAAAAGAAAAGAAACCTACCTTTTCTTCAAAAGTTGTTGCAGTCTGATGAATACAACCCAGTGATACAAAATATCCTTCAAGAAGTCCCATTAAAAGTATAAGGTAGAATCCATCATGAAACTGTCAAAAGATAAGTTATAAACTTTAAGCATAAGTAGAAAAACTGAACTTAAAAAAAAATAAATAAAATAATAATCAATTTTTGACTAACATTGTCTTTTTGTTCCTTCTATAACTTTCTTGGTTCAAAAGTCATCCCCTGACTGTTTACAAGAGTGAATGAATAAGGCCACACTCTGACATGTTAAAAAATACTTGTTGTGTGAAATGAATCCTTTTTTAATTAGAACTTATCAATGTACATAAATTAATATGAAGTAAGAATAAAACAGAATCTTCTAATGAGAATTGAACTCTTTTCCCCAGGTTTTTATTCCTATGCTATAACAAATTAAATCATGAAAGTCTGTAGCTTAACAAGACACAGATCTATAATTTTATTGCTACTTCTACACTATATCATTATTTCTGTCAAGTCATTGGTTTTCATGACCAAATTGATTAAGGTGTTACTCATGAAAGAATCTCTTGAATAGAATAGAATGAAAATCCAAGTCTTGCTGGAAATTACTGCTTCATTCTTAGATCTATAATTGTTGGATGAGATTTAACCAAGAGAATTGTGATAAAAAGCAACAATAATAATTAATAATACAAGTAATCAGAATTAAAATACTTTAAGAAACAATTTTAAAAATTCAGATGCACTTGGAATAATTCAGTTAATAAAAGCACTAAATATGCAAGTCATCCATGCTTCATTTAGCCAGAAACATAAAACAGAAACTGTATTGTTTCAGACTACATTGAAAGGAGGACATGAATATGACAATTGGTTGTTTCATTTTATTTGTAAAAAAAAAAAAAAAAAATTCACATATATATATAAATAACACCTTTTCAGATATTAACAATATACATTTGTCATTAACTTAATTTTCAGTTTCTATCAATACAAACAGCAGTATTATTATTTTATATGTGAATCATTATTAACCATCATTATTAATTTCGATTTTTTATTTACTTTCATTTTTAGTTGCCTTTGTTTTTCTTCATCAGAGCCTAAATAAGCCTACCAGTCTATGGCAGTGAATAGACAAAGTGGATCAGAAATAAAAGACACAAACTCACATTACTTTTGATTCAGGGAAAATCAAATTATGTCTGAAACTGTAAAATAATTTTAAAAATTAACACACACACATGTATATAAATAATACTTTTCAGAGAGCACAGATGCTACACTGATCAAGGCAGAAGTATAGGGCAGCAACACAGATCTGAGGACAGAGATATTTTTATTCTAGACAAAAGTGCTAATACATAAATAATCCCATGATTTTTGAAAGGTATTATACTAGTTGCTATATAATAGGTTTGACAGCAGTATTTTATATATATATATATATATATATATATGAAGGCCATTTTAAAAGCTTTGCTCACTTCTTGCATCATAGTGTGGTAAATTCACAACTGTTAGAAAATTTTTTGGGAAGCATGTTATCCAACATTAATCAAAATCTTTAAATGATAAAAGCCAGTTTGTTATTAATTACAATTGCTGCATAAAAACAAGTTGCCAGATCTCCAATTACAAAAAAGTAAATTTTGCTGTATATTTTCAAATCTAAAATAAGTTTCATTAAATTGAGTTGCTAAAGGAGGACTGATAAAAGACAGCAGTATTTCTTTCATTTAACCAACATTTCACACTGCTTCAATACAGAATTAATTTCATATAAAGTTCACAATGATTAATTCCTGCATTATGAATCAATTTAATAAGCTTTTTTGGATTAGGATAATAAAGCTCTTCATATAATTTACCATAATTTTCTAAACATCACTAATTTTGGAGTACAACATTATTAAATTACTGGAGTCCTTACCACATTGTAAATTGTGATATAAGGAATAATGACCTGTGTAATCATCTTCCCAGTTATAGTATTCTCAAAATTCAAAACCATTTCTAATCATTTCATAGATTTCTTAAGAGTAAATTGTTACATTCAATAGCATCAGTTATTAAATAAGCCTTCATATCTCCAATCAAACAAAGAAATAAATTGGTAGAGTAGAAGTTGGTTGAAGTAAACACTGTCAAAATGTCACCAAAAGTAAACATCAAAGCAGAGGACTCTTCTCTAATTAAAAATTGCACATTGCTAAGGAGTTTTTATCCATTTTCTAGACTGACTTAAATTACAAAGCTTGTGAAAGAGCAGTACACTGTCTACGGTCTTTATCAAGAAGAAACAGACCCAGTTTTTCAACAATATACCGAGTTTCTTTCTTCAAATCGGTAACAAAAACTTCATCCACTGAAAGAAAAATAAATTGCTAATACCCTTTTTCTGTTTGCAATTCAGTAAATTCACCCCAAATGCCAATGTTATGCTTCCAATTCTCATAACTGTTTTTATCAACAAGTTCAGGGGGCCACTTGTATAAATAAAGAGTCCTATTTACCTTGGACTGTGCCATGGCTATGGGCCCAATATGCTTCAGATGCCAGTGTTAAAAATCTTATCTTACATCAACTACTAATCAAGTATGGCTGCACCTTTTATAACAACCTGCTATCTTTATATGGGGACCATAGTGTCACAGAAAGTAAATTAAATAAAAGTTTCAGTTTGAAATTCTCTAAAGGTTAGCACATGAAGGCCAGAGAGCACAACAGCCAAAAGATAAGGATGAGGATAATAGTCCAAATGTAAATAATATTTTGTCCTTTTTATGCAAATTTCTTTAAAAGAAGAAGTCACTTATTGTGTGTGTGTGTGTGTGTGTGTGTGTGTGTGTGTGTGTGTGTGTGTGTGTGTGTGTGTGATAAATTGTGGTAGCAGTGGAAGGAGAATAAAACAATACAACCCAGGTGTATTTTAATGATTACAAAACCTGAATCTGATACCTGCCAATAAGGTTTCAATTCATGCTCTTTATTGTCAATCCACTGTTTAACACTACTCATCTCTATTTCTACATGAATAAAATTTTAGACAGTTAAGAGAGAAAAAGATGGCACTCAAGCACCAAATATTGTAATTTTCTAAAATTTATTTGTGAAAATTCTAGAGGTTTCTTTTCACATTGAAACCAGAAAAATGAAACAAAAAGAAAAAAAAAAGGGATTCCAGTGGTCAGGAATTAAGGCAAGTAAAAAGAAAAAATAAAGAATCGAATTATTATACGAACATATTAAAACTGCTGTGAAATAATTTATCCCCTAATCCTTATCTGTCAAATTATTTTTCAAGAGCTAGGCAAACAAAACTGAAGTACCTCATTTTTAATGAAGCAAAAATGAGTTTAGATTGAATTTTGAGTGTTAAAGCAATTCAAGACAGGCATGGAACAAACAGGTTAAGAGCTGCTATCAGATGTAGAAGAATAGTTAAGTGAATCCCATGTAAGATTAACACAATACTGTGACATTGTGCCAGGGATTCTTTTGATAGCAGTTTAAGAAGTAGTTAAAGAATATCAGAACACAATGGTTAATGAACTTATCTTGCAGATTAGTGTGGAAAATAAAATCCTGAGTGCTCTACTACAACAGCCATGTGCCAGACTAAGCTAAACTGATTTAATATCAAAAACCAAAATGAGATGGAGCTCACATAAGCTCAACAACAAAATTAAGAGAACAATTACAGTAAAAAGTCTATAAAAAAGTATGTAAATAAAAAAAAAACATTTACTTTCAAGTAGAAGATCTTACATAAGCCTAATTAAAAAGAAAAAAAAGCTGGGAAAATTATAAGAATAAAAAGGTCACTGTCACCTGATGCATTTCATTATTACAAATAAAGACAGACATGAAATAATAACGATATATGTCATAGCTAGGTAAATACTAATGAGTTATGTCCCTTACACCAAATTAAATGTACAACACAATTATATCCCTTTGTTTTTTTTCTTATACTACTTCTTCTGTACATCCAACTTACTAATATTTTTAAAAAAATTTTTTAAATTCACTCATTCAAATAATCAATATGGAAAAAAACAAAAACAAAAAAAAACCCCAAAAAAACAAAAAAAAACACGAAATTGTCTCCCATTTAAGATGAAGGATAATTCATACAGAGATGAAAGTGAAATAAGGCAGTACTGGCCTTACCTGTTTATCAAGATCTGATACTTCCAAATTCACTTTGGTCAAGTGTTTGTTCACAAAAGTTATCAGGGTCTGGAAGAGAGATAACATTGAAATACTTTAAGAATACAATC
>CAHIKZ030005576.1:2300000-2310000 GCA_903632075.3 Acanthosepion pharaonis | reverse complement strand
ACCTGAAGAAGGCTGTAGAGCTCAATGACCAAAACATTGTTATAAAGATATTAGTCTGAGTGTAAATAACTCCTGATCCTTGAAATTCAGATGAAAAGAGGAACAAAGAGGGGAGAAGTGAAAAGAAAAGAAAGAGAAGTAAAAAGAAAAGAAAGAGAAGTAAAAAGAAAAGAAAGAGAAGTAAAAAGAAAAGAAAGAGAAGTAAAAAGAAAAGAAAGAGAAGTAAAAAGAAAAGAAAGAGAAGTAAAAAGAAAAAGAAAGAAAGTAAAAAAGAAAAAAGAAAGAGAAGTAAAAAGAAAAGAAAGAGAAGTAAAAAGAAAAGAAAGAGAAGTAAAAAGAAAAGAAAGAGAAAAAAGAATCTAATTTAGGATGAAGTATAGCCATTGTTATTCATAAATAGAAACTGCCTGTAAATATTAAAAAAATGCTTGATCTTGGTGACAATCTTAGTTGAGGATTAAGCGTACACGGAGTTTTATGTTAGAAGGGAAATAACTCAATGAAAAATTGTTAAAATCTACGTAAATTTTTAGTAATTTTTCAGTAAATTACTAACATTATTCTGAATACAAACTAGAATGCAGTAAAACATTAATCTTGAGCTCATAAAAGCAAATCAAAACAATTGTAAAGAAGATACAAATAATATATACTCACTTTTTTGACTAGATTTAATTTCTCAGGAGCATGATCAAGCAATGTGTCAAAAGCATCCCGATCTGTTAAAAGGGAGAAAATATTTTTTAAAGAAACAATCACAATAAAATAAATCTAGATTTCTTAAATGTAATATTGTCATTAATTTTTATTTTTAAGTCAAAATTTAGTAATGAAAATTCCATATTTGTCAATGCATGACTTTGTGATTAAGTATTTGACAGCATTTTGTTTTTTATTTATCTCAATTTACCTATCATTGAACACTATCAAGCCTTGCAATTACACTATTTAATCATTTAACAAAAGGTTTTAAATCCTACTGTTTTATAATATTTTTCAGGCAAGAGATATGTTATTAGAAAAGTAAAAAAAAAATAACAAAAAACTTTCAATTGAAAACAAAAAAAAACAAGATGAAAATGTCTTATTACATTTGCATGCTCTTACAGAGTCATCTCCCTTTATTACTTCGATTGATTTCAGTCATATTCTTATGAAGAACACTATTCTTCGGATTCAAAATAAATAAATAAAAAAAAAAAAAAACGTCAAAGGAATTTCGCCCTTAAGCATAATATTCAAGTAAATACTTTTATCAAAATTTAGAATTTTTTTTTTTTTTTTTTTAATCACTTTCCATACAGAATTTCATTTTGATGAGTGCACTAGAGTTAACAAATGCTTGCTGCTCCACCATTCCACTTTGAGAAAGAACTTAGTGTATTTCTGATCAGTGTTTTCAAGGTTAAAATCTACAATTTGTAAATTTTTCTATAAAACTAATAGTGTTGAGTTTAAATTTAGTTCAGATTATTGTCTTCACTTAATGTTAAGAGACTTTGATACTCCACCTGATTTCAGATGCATATGTCAGGTGAATTAATTTTTATCTAATGAGTGGGCTTGGAGAATTTTAATTTATATCAACGTTTGTCGAGTTATTTAATGTCAAAATCTGTTTTTATTATACATGAGTTTATAGCTAAACATGGGCTAGGTCTCTACTAGTTTTTGCAAGCATCCAATCGAAAGGTCTTTTTGAAGGAGATGCAGTATTGTAGACATTGTCGAGAGGCTTGAATTTCACTTGAGAAACGTCTGTTAATAACCAAAACTTTATGCTAAAGATCTCATAATTTTAATAATGTAGCAAGAAGTAAAATTTGCTTTAATTTTTTTTTATGACAGTTAAAGTGAGAAAAAATCCATACTTAAGTAGACATTTTATGTTGCAGTTGGGGGAAATAGGTTAAAGTTAATTCAGTAACATTTATTTCTCTTGCTAGTAATCTTTTATTTTGTAAAAAGACCTTAAAATAACACAAAATTTCAATACTCACCAGATCCAATTCGAGCTCCCATGTCCCTAAAGAAAGAAAGAAAGAAAGAAATTATTCTACTGAAATGACATTACCTTGAATTTTTAAGAAGTCATCTCAAATAAAAATGAACAATTTTGTACAAATATCAAATAAATTGACTATTTGCAGAAATTATACCCCAAATCTCAAGTAAAATATATATGGTCTAGGTTCTTTTTTTTAAACTTCTGCATTATAAAGTTATGGGATGATAGTGCTCGAGTTTGAATACAAATACAAGTAAACAATAACTGAAATTATAAGAGCTTACTAAAGTGGATTCAGTATCTAAATATATTTAATCAGAAAGACATTAAATATAAAGCAATAATGTCTTTAAAAAAAATAAACATCTGTGATTTGTTAATAAATAATAATTATGATAATAAACACACTTGAAATGTTATTTCTATTAGTCAAACAAAACTTGACTACTATCCTTGAAATCAGACAATTTAATGATTAAACTATGGTAACATTAACATTTTTTTTTTTTTAATTATTGATTATGTATCTGTCTATATTTCTGAGATGAGGTATTTACATCCAGTGACAGGACCCGAAGAATGTGGGTTCAATACCTGGTTACAGCAGTGGAGAACTTGGAGAGATAACTGACATCCATTAAACATGGCACGTGGAACTAGAACAGCAAGCGAAATAAAGGGTTCAGTTCGATATTCCAACCACCCGAAGAGGGCTGGAGCGTACAACGGCCAAAACGTTGTAATAAATATGGCGACAAAGATGAGGACAATAGCCCAAATAATGTAAATAGCATATTGATTTTGTATTAAAATGTCTACAATTGCAAATTTAAACCCAGTTTTAAAGAAATTTCTAAAATTAATTTACAAGGAAATGTTAATTTGGGTGAAGTGATTTCAGACAATAGTATGAGAAAAATCACTGCAAGAATAATTTAAATTCAATTCCTTTATGCTAGAAAGAGAAATCATATTTAAAAAAAAAAAAAAAAAAAAACATCAATTTTATTTTTCCTTTGAGTAGCACTGAAGGAAGATATAAACATAAGTAACCAAGCAAAATATATTAAAAGACAGACTTCCAGATGTTTAAACTGACATAAATTAGCAATTTGAAGATATCTGAAATGAAATAAACCAAATATTTTGGGATGTTTAAATTGCAACCTAAATAGAAAAACGTTTATCTATTTATACTTTCAATGCTGTGTAGATATATATGAAAATTACAATGCTGGCATTAGATGCATATATACGTTTTCAAGACACTGTTTGTTATAAACTAATGTTTAATACTACTTCCAAACCAATGTAGACACATAGTATCAAACAATACAACCTGCTTTGTGATATATTGTGTTTGTTTTTTAGCTTAGTCTGTACCACAGAGTATCCTATTGAAACCAAAATGGTGACACCCCATGAGAAATCATGACCAACATCATTAATTTCCAGTATATGGCAATTCCCCCACCCCGTCAAATGGGCCAATGCAACCACACAAAGTGAAAGTGTTATTAAAAAAAGTAAAAATATGAGGCCATTTTCAATATTTCCTGAAAGGAAAGGAGAAAAAAAAAAAATGAATAAAAAAATAAAAGTTTTTCTCCATGAACGGGGGGAAACTTAAAGGAAATAAATACTATTTACTTTTACTTGTAGCTGAATATATTGTACCTGAAATCAAATGTGTTACCAAAAGTCGTTTACTTTTTTTTTTTTTTAACTGTGAGTATTAATAAAATTTTCAAACTAAAAAGTGTTAACTCTTATGAACCAAATTAGTAAAACTATACTATTTACATTATTCAGACTATTGTCCTCATTTTTGTCACCATATTTATTACAACATTTCGGCCATTGTACACTCCGGCCCTCTTCAGGTGGTTGGAATGTCGAACTGAACCCTTTATTTTGCTCACTGGGGTAGACTGTTCTAGTTCCACGTACCATGTTTTTTTTAATGGATGTCAGTTATCAGTTATCTCCTGTTAATTCCCTTCTCCAAGTTCTCCACTGCCTTAACCGGGTATTGAACTCATGCACTTTGGGTCCTGTCACTGGATCTAACTAATGCCTTTATCCACTGTGCCCTGACAGATACTAGTAAAACTATATTTAGTGAAAAGCGGGCCCCTAATGTTTGTGTTATAAAATACTGCTAAATACTAATAGTGTTTGGATGATCATCTATTTCATACTATATAAGCCAAAAAACAAAAATTGTGCATATAATGGTTATATTTAGGATATGACCACTGAAACGTTAAGCAATTTTGTATTCTATGCTTATAGCAATTAATTCAACATTAGCAGCCTAATTAACTTCTATCCAAACAGAACAAAAAAAAAACAGGCATGTACATTAGACAAAAATGCTAAGTTTACATTACTTACATTTCTCTTAATAACACAAAGCCAACATGTCTCAAGGTTACTATCAAGATCAGTCAAGAAGATCAACAAAATCACACTTATCTTGAGAGATTTTCAACAGAACAAATCAAATGGAAAACACAAACATATCAAAAAGAAAGAAGATCAATATTAAGTTTGCATATTCCTTTTTCAAAATTACATTCAAACAAAATCACTAAATCCTACAGAAACTCAGATTTTTTTTTGTTTTGTTTTTATCTCCAAAAATATTATTGAATGACAGATTTAAAAATAAAATATCTTACTAAATTTATTCATTTAATTATCTTTAATTTCTCCTTCATTATATTTCTTATAACAATCCCAACAAACCATAGACTAAATGTGCACCAGGGTAAGCAGTAAAATTGAGTTCCTGGTCATAAATCATTGCAATCAGATAAATTGACAATGTTCTATAATAGACGATTTTCGATTCTTGTCAAGTCCAACATATCCTTAGATATTCAGGTAAATTACATTTACATGATTACAGTAACATAATTGCTAGTTTTATCTCACTTAAAATATAGTAAAATATGAAAATATAATAATTATAAGCTTTTTAAAAATTATTCAATTTTCAAAAGAAATAATTCCCATCCTCAGAGAGAATTTTTATGGTTTGACTAAATTGTATCACCAGACTCCATTTGAAATAAGAATCTAATGTAAATACAAAAGTAGATATTTTTTTATTATTTAATGGAAAAATAATTACTTTATAATATTCAGATACCTTCACATATTTATAATAAACAAACAAATTTATATCATTTTATACTTAACTATCTGAAAAAAAAAAAAAGAAAAAAAAAAAGACTATTGAAAAGGACTTGCAAACATTTTCCAGTGTGCAAGAGGGAAAAAAATTCCCACAATCAAGGGAGGCAACTTAATTGGTAAGAAGAATTGTAATCTAATTTTCTTCAAATGTTTTTTTCTTTTTTTTTTTTTTTTAAAAAAAAACAAGCAGAAAACTATAAATCTTGGTGTGGGGGGAGTCTTAAATAATTAAATAAATACATTCATTGCATGAAAAACCATGAACACTGTTTTTGTTGTTTTATTTTTGTAACCTCCATTACCATTATAAAATATTTTTTTTTAAATATTTCCTGAATATTGATATTCATACTATCATAATTTTCTTCTGACTTAAAAACAACCTAAGCTCCACATTTACCATTATTGGTGTATTTGTATTTTTTTTTTTACTATCATTTACTTATTACACACATTAAAATATCTAATTTTAGTTGTTCATGTAAATGTAGCATATCACAATTTCAAATTGATATTCAAAAATGGTGTCCTAGACAACTCTTGTGAGAATTCAGACGAAATTTTTTTTTTTTTTTTACTTAAAGATGCCTAACAATCCAAATTAATTGATCACAAGAATCAGCTATACAATGGAACAGTGGTTCAGAATCTTCGTTTAATTCCATGTTTCCTCAAAAATCTTAAATTGTCATTTTCCATTTTACAAATTGCCAAGCATGAAATTGAGGCAGTTTTTAAATTTATTATAAGTTTAGTTTTTTCATGACTCACCCCCCCTCTAAACTTCAGTGTTGATAAAACAAAACAAAAAAAACTAATAATAACCTACTAAAACAATGAGACAGACTCTTCAAACTAGACCATATAGTAAGGCCAATACTAATTTATACAAATGATAAATTCCTTTCCTTAGATTTGAAATTTCTCACCTTGAAGCCCGGCTTCCCCTGTTTGATTTGGTTTGTATTATGGCATATCAACCTCCATGGGTTATTTAATGCCGACAAGATTTTTATTGCTGGAAATAGTTTTTTTTTTTTTTAACAAAATACATTTATCAATTCTTCTATATCTATAATTCTCAGAATGTGTGTGTGTGTGTGTGTGTGTGTGTGTGATCAGATGTTGTTTATGAGTTTCCAGTTTTCATCCGATTTCAATGTATTGCTGGCAATAATTTTTTCTTCAAAAATTCATTGCTGGTAATAATTTTTTACAAAAATGTATTGCTGGTACTAAGACCTATTTTTACACTTTCATAGTGTTTTGACTGCAGTTAGGGTTAACTATTTGCCCATAGCTGGGACCCTAACAGGTGCTACCACCCCAGGTCAGGGTGGACCTGGAAACAACAGCAATTAAGATGTAGTTCCATGCCCCTCAAAACCTCCTGATCAGAGGCCTTGCTGTCAGATGTAGTTTATCGTCTTATCCAGGAGGCGGATGTAGTTTATCATCATACCCAGGACAGGTCCCGTTTGAGAATTACTACTGTAGAGAAAAACCTTTTTATATAGTTCTATAACATTTTAATGACAGGTATTAAAAGAAACTAATTTCTGTCTGAATTTCTGAGATGAGGAGTTATTATTTACATGCAGACTATTGCTCTTATCTTTGGTATCATCATCACAATGTTTCAGCTGTTGTGCTCCCCAATCTTTATCAAAAACTAGATGAGATATTCTTAAACATGGACAGCAGAACAAGAGTTTGAAATCCCCGCTTTGCTTAACTGGATCAACATACACCTGATGAGGGCTAGAGTATATATATATATATACACACACACACAGGGTGTCCATAAAGTTCGTGTGCACTTTAAAAAACTTTATAACTTTATTTGTATTTGCAATAGAAATAATTTGTAAAAAGGATTAGAAAGAAGTAAATCTATATTTTTTAAGGTTTCATTGAAATTTTATTTAAGTTTCCACATGTCCTCCATCATTAGCAATACAAAAAGTAATACAATTTTGCAGTTCACGGAAAACATTTGCCAACTGATTTGCAGTAATGTCTGAAATCACAGTTATTTTACCTATACTTAAAACTGGGTACATTAAACTTTATAACATTTTTTACAGATTATTTCTATCACAAATGCACACAAACTTTATGAACACCATATATATATATATATATATATATATATATATATATATAGCTGGCCACTTGTAATCGAGGATACCTGTCTACTAGGGCAGCTAGCCAATCCCTATTGCAGACTCAGGTGCAATTGTGTCTAATCAACACCCACAGAGCCAATATGTGGTTTATACTGCAGCTATGCTGAGCATACCACAGTTACAGTTTCTGGGAAAGATCATGTTATCTAGCATGATCAACAATTTGAACAAAGCCAACACACTCAAGCCCTCGGCCACGATGACTTGTGACTTTGCGCTAGCACAGCTATCGACAGCCCCTAAGGTTTCTGTCTACCCAATTTCACTCTTCCAAAGGTGCCACATGCTGGGATCAACCCCTCCAGTCCAATAACATCAGGAAGTCTCCTTCATGACAAATCGACGATGATGAGATTTGAACCCAGGGTCTCATTGTCAGAATGCAGACATTCTAACCACTCAGCTACATACCCAGAAGGCTAGAGTACAACATCTAAAATGTTGTAACAAAGATGGAGACAATAGTCCACGTGTAAATAATAAAAAGTAACTACTTTATTCAATTTATTCTTAATTGACAGCACTAACTTAGAGCAGCTGCCATAGGCTTACTTGTCAAAATTTCAAAAACAAATCATTATTTTCCAGATCTGGAAATGGCGTAAAATTCATGTTTCATAAATGAAAACCGATAAATATTGTGTTACCAAGAAGAATTGAGAAACAAACAAACATACAAATCCCAGAAATATGCCTGCTTATTTGGTCATTGTAATAATTGAAAGCACAAAAATACAGAAAACTGTTTTTTTTTTTTTTTAATTTGGCACTGGCAACTTTCAGTATCTTATCCAGATATAAATCTAGTTGTTTGGTATTTATCATAAAACCAAATTCAGTGAGTACTCCTAATCCCAACAACAGGGTGCAACAGAAATAATGATAAGACATTAGCTAGATGAAGTTGGTATTTGTAGGAGATATTTCTGCCACACCTTGTACAAATATGAAATGCTCTAATATAAGTGCTGAAAAATTCTCAACATAACCAAAAACCCTTCCAACACACATACACAAAAAGATGCTCTACATAGAATCAACTGTTACAATTTGATAAATAGATAAAGTGCTGAAAAATTCTCAGCCCAACCAAAAATCCTGCACACAAGAAAAAATAAATAAATCAATCTTATGTTTAGCCATTTTGTCAAAATTTGGGGAAGAAAATTTTAAAGGATGTTATAGCTTTTAAAAGCATAAAAACTTAATTTTGATTCATTAATAAGAAAATAAGAAACCACTTACTCATGTTCGCTTGTAATTTCTTCCAGTGCTCTTCTTGTCACCAACTGGTTTCCACTTTTCTGGAAAAGAGAAAAAAATGTTTTTGTTTAAGTTTTTTCAGCTATTTTCACCATTTTCTTTTAACTGAAATTCTCTCAAAAAATTTAAATAATGCATTAGAAATATTTTTAATTTTTCATGGAAAGTTTTCAAGACTAACATATTTTTGCATTTAAGCACATCATCCCAAAATTTACCCCAGAAAGACAAACACCCTAACTCTGTACTAATTTTAATGATTAATGATTTTTTTTGTAATTTTCAATCCTGTTAAAAAGGATACATGACACATTGTTGGAAAGAAAAATAGATTGACAAAATGAACAACAAAACTATACTTTATTTACATTATTCGGACTATTGTCCTCATCTTTGTCGCCATATTTATTACAACATTTCAGCTGTTGTACGCTCTGGCCTTTTTGAATTTGTGGCCTGATGTTTCAATTCTAGTTGACAGTTAATTTCATTTTTGCTTGTTTAAACTCAAATGAATTGTGTACAATTAAGTATAGAATACACATAAATAAAACCATCTTACAAATTGTTAAACAGTTCAAATTATGTTTAACTTCTAGACATTCTCTTCAGAAGTTAAGGAGTGTAAAGCCAAAATGTTGAAATATTTTATTTAAAATTCAATACATTTAAGTCAGGCCCACTTAGGACAATGATGAAATCAATTTTACTGAAAATGGCTCAAGGATTTTCAGATATTAGAACAGATTAGGACTTAAAATTAAGACTAGAAGTAATCCCTTGACTGTCATAACTTCAGCAAAAGTTTAGAAAATTATTTTCACAAGTCATTTACATTATTCAATTAACTTTGATAACCATATTTTCTTTTGTTTCATGTTTTTCTATTTATCTGTGAAAAGTAGTGAAAATCAAAACATCGGGAAACTCCTACCTGGACAACCAAAATAGTGACAACAACATTGTCAGGAAGGCGAATAGGTGCATGGAAGAAACGAGCTAATGCCACCAAAAGGTGAAGAATGGCTACAAGATTTTTAGAGTGGATACCTGGAAAAAAGAATCAACATTCAAATGTGAATTGAAAATAATGTTTGTTTGCCACATGATGAAACTCTCAATTATTAACTGCTATAAATTTTTCCCTTCAAATTATTAAAATTATTTTCATAAAATTATGTATCTGTCTAGTGTGTATTTATGATAAACCTGGATATTAAGTGATAATTTCAACCTTAAATAAAAATTTTAAAAAAATGTTACATATAAAAATAAATGTATTTTTAGGATCCAATTAGCTTATATTAATGTGTTCATGTTTCTAGAACATATGAGT
>CAHIKZ030005576.1:2275000-2295000 GCA_903632075.3 Acanthosepion pharaonis | reverse complement strand
CAAATCGAGTTGAAATTAGTTCTGTCACTCATATTGACCATAAAGCAGAAGAAAGAAAAAAAAAAGCGGAGATGTCAAAATTGCATGATTGAAAATACAAGATCATGGTCAGAAAACTTAAAATTTCACTTATTACAACATTCACTTAAATGAATAAATCATATTTTATGCTGACTAAAATGCAGCATAAATATCTTACATATATTTGATTATCTAATCTATGGATGATTCGGTTTTTCCTTTCAGATAAAAATGAAGGCAGTTTAATGGACAATTTAATTCTTTGTCTATAGATGATTATAAATTCAAAGTACTAATGAATATGTTACATTCTTTTTTTTTTTTTTAACTAAGAGTCAATAAGGTATCACCATAAAAAAGAAAATCATGGTCTTCTGGGCCATGGTCCTCTCCACCCTCCTGTACACATGCAAGTCTTGGATTTTGTATCATCAGGACATCAAACATCTGAAACAGTTCCAGTGTACGAAGCTCGAAAGAATCCTTCACATCACTTGGGAGGACTGTATCACCAACAATGAGGTCCTCTCTCTCAAGCATCGAGGCTACCATTCTTCAACATCACCTCCGCTAGGTGGGTCATGTTCATGTTCATGTTCAGAATGCTTCCCACTCAACTCCCATGTATCATCCTGTCTGGAGACCTCACCAGTGGCAAGAGGCTACATGGAAGACCAATATGACACCTCAAGGATCAGTTCAAAACATCCCTGACACAGGCCAACATCGAACCCAAGACCCAGGAAACTGATGCTGCAAAGCGACTTCCCTGGCATATAACCATCCAAGGTGAGATCAAGACTTTAGAGTCCAACCGTCAATGTGAAGAGGATCTACCATTCATCTGTATCCACCACCCACACTCCTTTGTAACTCCTGCTCATGACTTTTCAAGATTAGGCTGGGCCTTCACAGCCATCTCCATCATTGCCACCAGAGAGGAGAAAGGCAATAAGGAGAGAGAATGATGAGTGGGTGCCGACAAATAAGGCATTTGCATTTATTTATAGTAGCATTGAAAATAGAGCATTTCTTACAACTAACCCAAACAAAACAGTTTCTATTGTGAACATTGTAATCACCATAACAAACTTTTACTTCCCCTTTCTAACTTGGTGACACTATATTTCTTATCCATAACTTTCCTGCATGTTATAACAGGTGATAAATAATTATAATAGGTTTGAAAAGAAAAATATAAGAAAGGACTTTTCAGAAACTTCTGGCAGCCTATTTAATTCTTCAGCCTCAATTGTTTTAAGCATGCACATTCAGCTTTTCATTTTCAAAAGCACACATCAAAAGACAGAAACATAATGACAATAAAAGAAACCAAAAGGAAAGAAAAACAAATCTTAAAAACAACAACCTATCAGTTTTTGCAGGATTTGTCCATCAAAGAGATCCTCTCCAACATCTTTGACAATAATTCTCTGATCAGCCAGTTCGTCATTGATCCAACCAAGCAAAATCTAAAATGTTGAGCAGAAAGACATTAAAAAAGAAAAGAAAAATTAAATATATGACAACAATGTTCAACAACTTATTAAAATGAATGTTATATGAACAAAAGTTATATACCTAAAATTACAGATGCTTTCATGTAACACTTTTGGGGTATTTACAAATATACTGAACATTCTCTAATCCAATATTGAAAGAAATAAACATAACCAAATATTAATCTATACCTTTTCAACTTCAAAATGAGAAATAATATAATACTAATAAATTTAATATTTATTCTTTTATTTTTACTTAAAAAGGATATAAAAAAATATAAACGTTCCTAAGAAATTTATTTAAAAGATTACATCATCTAAGTTAATTACAGAGGGAAGTAATCTCTGTATTCCAGATACGAAGTTAGTGCAAGTCTCTGGGGAAATATTATTAATTGCCTCGGAGATTATCGCTTCTAACTTGCTGGGGCGAAATTCTTTAGTAGCTAAAGATCCCTGGCCATTACTTCTTAAAATCCCAATAATTGAGTCTGCCATACTTCTTTTTACATCAGCTTTAATGACTGACCAAACCTTTTCAATGGGGATTTAACATCAGACTATCGGAGGCAAGTCTGAAAATTTTGTGTTGCCTATATTCATCCTCCTCCACAACTTCTTCAATTGAATTATGGCAAGGAGCGTTATCAATAACTAAGACAACTCCCTTCATAAATTTCATTTGCCTTTCTAAGGCACTCCCTGTTTCATTCTTTTCGCATCCTTTTTGAAAGAACCTCTTTTAATTTTATGATGAATTAATCCATTATTACTAATACATCCAATAACATGGATGTTATTTCCCTGGATCCGCCATGACTGAAGTGCACCTTGTGCCTTTTTTTAGAGCGACCTTCTCTTCTTGAAATATGGAGATTAAAATTGGTTTCATCCATATAAAGAATTGGCACACTTTGGGACTGAAATTTTAATAAAGCTACTGCATAATCCTTACGTTTCTTACCTTATTGACATTATTATTGGCAGCTTCTGGTTCATAATGAACTGCTTTTAAAGTAAAGGCCATGGAGTCCAAGTGCTTTTTATGTATTCTTTCATCACACAAACCTCATACTTTTCAACATTTACAATATCTTGAAGAGTGACCCTAGGAGTTTTTCAATTAATTCGCCATAAAATTCTTATGCACTTGCGTAATTTTATATTTTCTTGCTCCTCCCCTAGAGTCACTCTTATCAGCATCCTGGTCTAACCAATGGTACGCTGTTGGCAGAGGCACACCAATTGTTCTTGCCAGATCTTTCCAATTTCCTGCTGCAGCGTGTGCAGCTAAAATCTGGGCCTTTTTTTCTTTGAAGTAAGTCCTCTTTGAGTTGTTGCTAATTCTTATTCAGCTTCTTTTGTAGAGGTTTCTCCATCATCATCAATCATTTTTTGTCCATACGGGACTTTCTTTCCTACTTTTACTGTAGGCTCACCCAATGCTTTCTTGGCCTCTAAGTTGTTTGTATTTTGGTTTTTTCATTATCTATATAATGAAGACGAACAGTCAATTTCCTTACTCATGGGGTAAATTAATTGAAAAAAAAATTTCAATTTAACAAAAAAAATCTCATTTTGAAGTCGTTTATTCTCATTTTGAAGTCGTTTATTCTCATTTTGAAGTCGATTATTTTTATTTTTTGAAATTTTCTGTTTTAGGTTTTTAATTCATTTTGAAGTTGATTAATCCATTTTGAAGTTGATTGTTCCATTTTGAAGTTGATTGTTTCATTTTGAAGTTGATTGTTCCATTTTGAAGTTGATTGTTCCATTTTGAAGTTGATTAATTTTTTTACTTGAAAATAAGTCCATTTTGAAGTTGATTATTATCATTTTGAAGTTGAAAAGGTATAGAATAACAGAAAAGATACTTAAAAATAATTTTTAAAAAATAATGAAATTAAGAGAATTTTTTTCTTTAATGCAAAACAAAGAAATACACGTATAAAGAATCCCTGTGATTATCCCAGGTGACAAAAAAAAAGAGAAAAAGGAAAAATAAAATTTGTCTAAAAAGAAAGGATTTTTTTGATTTAAGGGGAATATTTTTAAAAATCTAACATTAAAGAGAAAGAAAGAAGAAGAATAGGGAGAGGGAAAAGAAAAGAATAAAATATCTTTTTCTAAAAGAGAAAGAATGAGGGAGAGGAAAGAGAACAGATGAAGAATAGGGAGAGGAAAGGAAAGAAGAAGAATTCATCCAATGAAAAATAAAACTCGAATATGGGAGAGGAAAGAGAAAGAAGAAAAATAGGGAGGAAAGATCTTTGTAAGAAGAATAGGGAGAGGAAAGAGAAAGACGAAGAATTTAAAAAGAGCAAGATTCAAGGGACAATCTTCGATGTTATCCCCAGTTTCAAAGAAGAAGGAAGAGGAAGTGCAACAGTTTTCTCAATTTTTTTCTTTTGAGAAGTTTCTAAAAGATATCTTTAAAGGAAAGAGAAAGAAGAAGAATCAATCAGAGGAATTAAAATAAGAAGAAAGATATAAATAGAGGAATGATAAATAAAATTGAGAAGAAATAAAGAGGAAAAATAGAAGAATATTGAGAGTTTGTAGAGAAAGAAGAAGAAAAGGGAGAGGAAAAACAGAAAGAAGAAGAATAAGGAGAGGAAAGAGAAAAAAGAAGAAATTCCATGGAGAACTTGAGAAAAGAAGAAGAATAGGGAGAGGAAAGAGAAAGAAGAAGAATAACAGAGGAAAGAGAAAGAAGAAGAATAGGGAGAAAGTCCCTTTCCAAGAAGAATAGGGAGAGGAAAGAGAAAGACTAAGAATAGGGAGAGGAAAGAGAAAAGAAGAAGAATAGGGAGAGGAAAGAAAAGAAGAAGAATTTAAGAGAGGAAAGAGAAAGAAGAAGAATTGGGAGAAGAGAAAGAAGAAGAATGGGAGAGGAAAGAAAGAATCTGAATAGGGAGAGGAAAGAGAAAGACGAAGAATAGGGAGAGGAAAGAGAAAGACGAAGAATAGGGAGAGGAAAGAGAAAGACGAAGAATAGGGAGAGGAAAGAGAAAGACGAAGAATAGGGAGAGGAAAGAGAAAGAAGAAGAATTCTCTGAGAGGAAACTCCTTGTATCTTAGAAGAAGAATCGGGGAGAGGAAAGATAAAGAAGAAGAAATAGAGAGGAAAGATATAAAGAAGAAGAATAGGGAGAGGAAAGAGAAAGAAGAAGAATAGGGAGAGGAAAGATAAAGAAGAAGAATAGGGAGAGGAAAGAGAAAGAAGAAGAATAGGGAGAGGAAAGAGAAAGAAGAAGAATAGGGAGAGGAAAGAGAAAGAAGAAGAATAGGGAGAGGAAAGAGAAAGAAGAAGAATAGGGAGAGGAAAGAGAAAGAAGAAGAATAGGGAGAGGAAAGAGAAAGAAGAAGAATAGGGAGAGGAAAGAGAAAGAAGAAGAATAGGGAGTGGAAAGAGAAAGAAGAAGAATAGGGAGTGGAAAGAGAAAGAAGAAGAACAGGGAGTGGAAAGAGAAAGAAGAAGAACAGGGAGAGGAAAGAGAAAGAAGAAGAACAGGGAGAGGAAAGAGAAGAAGAAGAATAGGGAGAGGAAGCATTTTGCAAGCTAAAAGTATTAACTGACAAGTTGACTTACATTCATTAGTTCCTTAACTTTATAATCATCTCGAGATGAAGGTTCAATCATAGAACGTTCTTCATTTTCCTCTGAAAGCCAAAATAGTATCATTGATAAAATGGAAGAATCAAATTAATTTATTTAATGGATAGGGATTTTAGAAGTATAAATCTGCAAATTTTCTAATGGTCAAATATGAAGAAAAATTACAGAAAAAAAAAACACGTTAATCTATAAGTTACATGAAAATTATATGTTGTTTGTAAAACTAATCACTAACAAGGTAGTTAATCTGCATGAAGCATTTTTTCTTTTTCTCTTGGTGAGTATGTGATCGAGCTTCGGACGAGAGTAGCCATTTTCCGATTATGTTTAATTTAAGGGAAGTTACTCTTGATTTCCGTACCAAGAGTAACAGCCCTTGTTTACACCATTACTACTATATTTAATTTTAAATTGTTCAAAATTGTTTTGTTTTTTTACTCACTTTCATTTCGTCTTGCTTTTTATCGCAATGCTCAGACCATTTTTTTTTATATTCGACGACCTTTGATTAAGCAGTAAACAGGGAGAAAAATAAATTTGAATTTACAGTCTTTTGCTGTTGGGCCACAAAAATACATCAACATGCCAAATTCAAAATTAGCCATTTACCTACATTTTCCCTTAAATAATTTTCTCCACATCTAGTAATAGAATTTTTTATCTCTCAATCTGTGTTCTTCACTTGATCATCAAACGTAAAAATGAACTAAAAATGGGAATGAAGTGCAAGCAGAAACAAAAAACAAAGGAAAAAAAAAACAAAATCATAAATTACACTGTATAATCTAAAAAAAAAATTGAACAACTTCATATGATTATTTCTTCTAAATGTAAACAAAACAATATAGCAGAGAGAAATTTGAATAAAGTACATAGCTATCTAATAAAATTTTAATTTTGCTAGTTTATAACTCATCATAGCCTAAAGGTAAGAAACTGTACATGCTCCAAGAAGATAGGATACAAGTTTAAATTGTAGAGATTCTTTATTTTCTAATTTCTATTGCTTTAGAATCACAGAATGTAAAAATGATAAAAGGATTATGATAGAACAACAATGAAAGAAACACTACTTAAAAATTAAGAAAAATTTCAAAGAATTTTCAGCTTTTAAAAGCCAAGAAAAACTTGCATATTTTGTTTTGGACCAAGACAGAAATAAAGAATGTTAACCAAACTCTCAGAGAAAATCTCATAAGAGTTTTTTATATTTATCAACTAATACAAAAACCTTAACACTAATTTCTAATTACAATTTCAACTTTTTTTTCTTTTTTTTTTTTTGAAAATTTTACATCTCAAACTCAATAAAAAATAGTTTAACCATTATCATCCTGCATTATTCATAAAGCTTACTTCCTCTTCCCTTGCTTTTTTTTTTTTTCAACGACTTGTTTTGATTTCAGCCAAAATTTGAAACACTTGTTTGGTAATCAAAATGACTTGCAATGCCAGAACAGACATTTAGCTCAGGAAACAAATTTGCCTACAAAGTACTAAAAGTTAATGAAGGGTTAATACCATGTGACTGGGACATCCACATAAAAGAGGATGGTGAGTGATTTTATCTTAATCTTAAAATGTGTTTTTATAACCAGTAATAAAATTTGTGAAATGAAATCTTCAAAAGCAGCCAGTACATGACCAAAACAGAATAAAATAATAAATAAATGAATGAAACCCTTTGCGGTCAAGATGTGGGAGAATTCTGGTCACAGACTTATATAAACATATGTCTGTTGTCCCCTACTTCTGGCCTACTGCACCTCATCATATAATAGCCCTTTTGCATCCTCAAGTTTGTGGCCCTTGTCTTAGAATGGCAGCACAGAAGTTTCATTTACCTATCTACCCAGACTATGCAATGTAATCCATGAAATAAATAATAAAATATTTGAAAACAGTGTTTGAGTCTTCATTTCTTGCCATAACATTGACCTACCCAGCTTTTGTTTCCTTTGTAAACATACAATGAACGTTTCCTAGTTTTTGGTATATATTGATGCATGTGAGAATAGAGATGCAACATAGGATTTCATTGTCAGGTCAGTGAAAGGCTGAGAGAGGGCTCTGTTATATGTTTACAAATAGATTAAATCCTATTTACAATTGGTTTTTAAAATGCAGAATAACCACAGTTTGTTAGACATAGATGGTGGAATTTTAACATGTATCATCTATAAGCAACTGAGTAGAGAGACGCAGTCAACATCCCAATTAGATATCATAATTATTGACAATTGTATAAGCCTAGACATTAACCTAAAAATATTTTGCAGATCTAACCTCGATTTGCAATTGCCCAGACAATATGTACAACTAACCTTTAAAATTTCTTTAGGAAATTTATTACTGACACAAAGGTACTTGTAAGTAAAGATACAGAATTACCTTCCATCCCAAATTGATGAATAATGGAAACGAGACACCTTAAAACAAAAATATCAATGATGATAAATTAGAGTATAGACCTATCAGATATCACCCTAGAACACCAAAAGGGTTTGATCTCCCTATGCACCCCATCATTTCTGGAATAGGTAGTGCCCACCTCCCACAAAATAACTAGAGCCATAGCAAAAATATTAACCCCTCTCCTTGGAACAATAAGTCCATCACATATGAAAAATTCAGGCAACTTTGTTGAAAAACTAAAAAAAATAAATATGACTGACAAACTTATGGCCAGTCTAGATATAAAAAAAAAAAAAAAAAAAAATCACTTTACACTAACATCCTGATTAAAAAATGCCTAAATCTTTTTTAAAAAGCAGCCCTAACAAAAAGTAAAGATAACCCCTCTCTCTCTCTCTATATATATATATATATATATATATATATATATATATATATATAGCTAAATAATAAAAATCTGATGTCTCATCACCAATCAATGTTATTTTACTTTCATTAATTTTTACAAACAAAAATTTGGATTACTGATGAAATCCCCTCTCAGTGGAGTGATGACATGTATTTTCTTGGAATTTCTTACTTCTTCCCAAAACATTTTACCTAAACAATCAAATTATTTTCGATATACTGATGATGCTCTATTAATATATCCCCATGATACTAACTTACCGGATCTTGTAGATAAACTAAACAAACCTGAACACACTATAGAATTTACATATGAAATAGAAAAAAAAAAATACTTTACCTTTCTTAGATATCATGTTACACCGAGTTAACAACAGCCTAGAACTCGGTGTCCACTGAAAATCAACCAATAAAAATGACTAAATAAACTTATATCCCCATCATAACAACAAAATAAAATCCGAAATGATGATTGGATTCTATTTAAGAGCATTCAGAATTTGCAGCCCTCAATATTTACACCAAGAAAACACATTCAAGACCCTTCTATAACCTAACTATTTCATTTTCAATGCAAAACAAAAGGCTCATAAAATATTACAAAACAGAAGAGCTATCCTTTCTGACAAACCCAACACATCAAAGAAATATATTATTCTACCCATTAACTCTATTACAACTACAACCAAAAAAATTTATCTAAGTTCAACATAAAATTTGTTGCAACTACATCTGAAATGATCAAAGACTTAATCAATAAATAAAATAAAACAAGCCAAAACTTGAAGGAGGAATTTAATCTATCAACTGTAGGAATTGTCAGATTGAATACTTAGGAGAAACCTGAAGAAGTTTAAGCAAAAGACTATATGAACACAAAAGGGACATTTAAAAAAAAAAAAAAAACATCCCACAAAATGCATTGGTTGTTCACCGTAACAAAACAGACCACAATTTTGACACAAGGAATGCTATTTTGATTAAAAGAGAAAATAATCCGTTAATATGAAAATGTCTGGAAAGTGCCTTCATCGCTAGTTCAGCCACAGTAAATTTACATCCAGGCTCTTACAATATATTACCATTCTTGGTAAATTTTCTGTTGTCACAATGTGGGATAGTTTGGGACAAAGGAGATGGAGAAAAAAAGAATACAAACGAATTTGACTAGATTGAAAAAAAAAAAAAAAAAATTCTTTCAAAGTTTTTGAAACTGCCTGCATCTCTCATTTCATGCACATGTGTAGACGTGCCAATGTCAACAAAGCCCAGTCCAATGAAATCCCAATGGATGAAACACATTACAAATAAACATTTCCAGTTTATCATATTTTTATTATATATATATATATATATATATATATATATATATATATATATATATATATATGTGTGTGTGATCTAGAATTACTGACGTAACATTATGCATTAAAATACATTTAAATTTTATATCAAACAATTTATAAAATATCATCAACTGAGACCTATTGACCATTTAATTATCTTTTTTGCACATATCCTTGATGAAATCCAGGCCAATAAGGGGTGGAGTGGGGGGGGTCTTAATATTATTGAGCATAAGCTGCAAGCTCCATTTTCAGATTTGTAAAAGTATAGCCTAGCTCAATGATCTGTCACTAAAACAGATGAAAAATAGCATAGGTCCTGTTATTTTTACCTTTCATATTTCACACTTACATTTAGAAATATGGTTGTTTCTCTTTAAATGAAAGCAAAATTCAGTCATGTGACTTGGCAATGATAATTATGAATGACGTGTTCAAAGGACATGCTTGTGACAAGTTGTTGAATAAAGTACAAAGTATGTAAAACCACATGACATAAAATGTTCATGTTTACATAGCTTTGAACATGAAAGATATAAATTAAAGCAAAGAGAAACTGAAAGGCAATTCTGCTATGGTGACCACTTTCTTCTATACAGTTAAAAGTGGTTCAGTAAAATGAGAAAAGGAAACTTCATACTTTTTTTTTCCTCAACTCTCCTCTCCTCTCTCTCATTATCCTTTGAACCCCATTCAGCTTTTATACTTTTCTCAGTCCCCCCCCCATACCCAGTCTTTTCTCACCTTCACTCTCTACAACCCCCCACTCCACATACTAGTAGCATTCCCAACTTGCTTGGGGTGAAATGATTGGAGTAGTATCACAGTTGTGCATTATTCCCTCTTCCCAACCACAAGATCACTGACCATTTGACAAACTTCTCATATTTTTATTCTAAGACTGATTCTTTCTGTATTACAGTGGTCCAAAAGACTTTTCACCCCTAGAGTTTCACATGAACAATACTGGAATACCTATCAATTGAAGGATGCCATTCAGAGATCCTTTGTAACAATCAACAAAGCACAGCTTCTTAAAATATCACACAGGACATGGCACCACACCCTTTTGTGTCACGAAAATGTTGCTGTTCATACAGACCCTCTCAATGTGTGACAGTGTCAATGAAAGTGAATAAACTGTATCCAGTACATGTACTTTTTATTACTTGTTGTTCTAGTGCTCTCGTTACCTTTTAGTAGGGGGTGACAAGACTTTCGGATCACCCTCTACATTGCACTTGTCCCTTCAATAATCTTCTTCTGAAAAAAATCCATTTCTACAATCACATACAGTTGTGTGACAATGTGAGGGTACTTTTTAAAACTGAAATGGATTTTCAGATTTATCATATTTTTGTTGGGTAATTTTTAAAAAGGCTGATCAATAATCAGCAAATGTGTAAATATTAAAACAGTATATTGGCATTTGCTATAAAGGAAAAAGTGAAAAGATTTTTGTGAAATTTCTGTCTCATACTAAAGACTTTTATCCGTGCTTTGTAATTTCCGTATATGTTGGACAAAGTATTATTTCTTAACTTTTTATAATTAAATACCTAAACACATTTACAAAAAAGTACAAAACTTATGAAAGCTCAAAAACACTCAACCCAATTTGTATCCTTCAGGATCAATGGCCAGGCTGGAAATATTCAACTTGGACTCAATGGCATCTTTGCCTTCTTGCTCAAGTTCATTGACTGAAAAACAAAAGAAAAATTACAAAATATTAAAATCAACCATATTTAAGATTATTCAAATATATTAACATTTAACAATGCATCATTTATAAATATTACTTCCACTTTTACTGCATATGGAATCCCCTTAAAATATAGTGTTTTATATATTATTTCCATATATTTGAAATCGCAGTAGCCTGACTCAATTTCATTCAAGATTGTTTTAAGTATTGCCATAGAAGGCTATGACTGCACAACCAAAAAATTCAAATTCAACTTGCATTGGCAGGATTAACATTTTGCTTGGTGTAAATAGTCAGCTGCAGAGTGCTAAAAGTTAAAAGCTAAAGATGTCATAGTTTTTGAGTGTAAAATAAAAACTGAAAAAATGTTTAATTCTGAATACAAACAACTCAAGTTTATACAGTGTTTGTCAAGTCTCAGGAAAAAAAACCAAAAAAGTCTCCAAAATTTAAAAGTAAAAATCAGTAGGACTGGGTAGTGTGATGGATATCAGTACAGAAAATAGAATTGGCAAGCCAAGTTAAAATTCTGGCCTAACATGTCCATTCACTTTAGCACAAATGCCCTTGGAAAGGGCATCAATCCATCTCTTCCCCTCCCCCATTTATGAGCTAACTGGGAAAGTAAACAAGGTTTTCTTGCCTTAAGTGGTACAACCAGTCTCTGTGGAGGACCACTCTGAATTCAAAACCATGGAGATGACACCAGAAAAACACTCCACTATCTTTTCCAAAAAGTCATGGTTAATCACAAAAAGAATGTGTGACAAGCCAAGATTGCCTATATGGGTGATGGTATTTAAAAAAAAAAAAAAATAATATATGTAATTTGTATTTTTATTTTATCATTTCACCCCCAAGCAAAGCAAATAATGCCACTTAGATGCAAGGGGTTACTTGGAAAATGAAGAAACTTTAGGAGGAACCAAAAGCCCAATCCTAAACAAGAAAAAAAAAGGGATAAACCTCTACTCCTGTTCAAAAGACCGGGGAGGAGTGTAAACCAGACAATAGGTTTAAATTATGTTAGTAAAAAACAATAGTAAACAATATTACCAAAATTTTAAACAGAAAATCTAAACTTCAATTGGATAACTAAACCTCTTCTGATGTTTTTGATGTTATTTAATATTTTAGTCAATTCAACTTTCATCAGGTATCCAAGGTTAATGCATGAATCAGCTGAAATCTGTAGTAGATACTTTGTAATCACATATACAACTATAGTACACCATTGAAACAATGCTAGTGTCAGACACGTTTGAATAGCACTCACACTAATAGTACTTGCTCGAATAGTAATTCATATAGTGATCTGAATAGAAAAATAGTATAGTGAATAGAGTGGAGAATAGCGGTCCATATAGTAATAGAGGATAGAGTAGAAATAGCAATCATTTAGATGTCACATGACTTCTTATGCATTTCCTCTATGGTCACGTGGTCTACTTAATTCAATAATGGGATCACCTGTGTTTGCTCACTGGTGATCTATGTTCAAACTAAAGTGTCAGCAGCAACACTTTATTCCTATATAACAAATTTAAAAAGAATCTTGCTATAATATTTAAATTTGTTACTTTAGCAGGCAAAAAAAGGGGGGAGGGAGCATAGATGCAACTTAATTGTTCAGTGAATTAGGAATGGATTGCAAACTGTCTTCATGGATAGGATACATGTAAAAGAAAGATAAGTTCAAAAATCCACACACACATCAGATGATCTTCAAACTCAGCTGGCAGGTTACAGAAAAGAAAATATATATGCCTCTCCAAAAACATGTGATTTTCTATAGCCTTGAGACATGTACCATTGGTCAGACAAATTTGCATAAGCTGTTGGTCTCTATGAAAGGGTGCTGGATATAGATTCTCAGTTTGATTATTCAGTAAATATTACATGTAACACACGGCCATTTTGTTTGGCAGAATAGGCTCTTCTATCTTTTTCATTTTGATTACCCAATTTTATTTTGTTCTTACAGTCAAGAAAAGTCCCAATCTCAAGCCCAGCATAAATATGGACAGATGATGAAAATTAAATTCAATGAAGAGACATCTACCAAATTAATGGTCTAACATTGTCTTAAACAGCATAACTATTTTAACATGTAAAGTTCTGAATAGCCAAGTACAATATATCAGACATTCATCACACAAGATACCTTTTCCTTGCTTCTGAACTGCTGTCACTATTTACATTATTTGGACTATTGTCCTCATCTTTGTTACCATATTTATCACAACGTCATGATAAATATGGCAACAAAGATGAGGACAATAGTCTGAATAATGTAAATAGTGTACATAATACCTTATCTCAGAAATATAGACAGATGCTGTCACTATATTTGCATATTTACTTTTATCAACCAAATATTATTTACATTCACATTTATGTCCTCAGCATTACCTACTATAAATGAAAAAGTAAAAAGACTGCAATTAGGAAGTATACAATCTTAAGGAAAATTAACTAACAAGTGCTTTGTGATAAGCAGTAAAAAATACTATAAACAGATATACCAAATATTTGCTTTTAATAGGTATCCAATTCTCAAAACATTGTCACATTACAAAACTTGTAATCTTGCAAATTTCTTTCTGGTTTATTGTAGAATGTCTTAAAAGTTATAGAATTACTTAGCAAGTGCTGTCAAAATGTTTTAATAATTAAAATATTAAAAGAGCAAATTAATCAAATTTTAAATAGGCAAGAATATATTTTTCATTAATTTTTTTATTAATTCTAAAGCAAGTTAGAAAAAAACAAAAACTAAAAAACAATCTATGCATCCATATTTCTAACCATAACCAAAAGGGAGATAACTTATAGTAGGCATCAGTTTTTCTCAAAATGTCTGGTCAAAATTCAATCCTTTGGTGATAAAACTGGAGTGAGCTCTCCAGGGTACAGGCCTGGGCAATGGTATATGGAAGTGGTGTGCATCCCAGACCACATGGTCCTCTCTTGGCCATACGGATAAGATCCAAAGGAATACACTACAAGGCATTACATTTGGGTATGGCTTGACGGCAGAAGTTGCCAGAAAGTCGTCAGTGTTGACAGCCAAGTGCCTTCAGGGCTCCATTCCAGGTTTTCTGTCTGAATACTTCCATAGCCTTTTCCTGGTTCCATGTTTTTGGATATGTCCATAAAGGCAGCGGAGGTTTTAGTGTTTTCCTTCCCCTAGATAGACTGTCTTTCTGGGCTGTTGATCGCCATCTACCCAGAGCAGCTAGTTTTCCACCTTTGCCCATTCTCCAGCTTGGAGTTGGATTTAATTGCCAGAGACTATTTGAGACGCATGCTAATGAAGCATATTTAGAGACAGTGGCAGCTTGTCCCCCACTATCATATGAAAGCTATTTCTTGGTCATATCCTGATCACATATTTTTAATGCTACATCACCCTAAGTGAATGGGCTAAAATCTTTTATGGTTAGCTGAGGAAATACAGCTACTATCATTTTTCTAACTTTGAATACCATATAACTGAATTCTGATTGGAAAAAAAAAATGATGAATTCATTAAGATTTTGACAAAGTAAAATCATCAAATACATGAAATGTGGCTAAGATTCACATACCAAAGGATATACATTATGAAAAATTCAGGCTAAGTCCATTTAGAATCTTTTCAGTTTGCCATGTAACTCTCAACCCTTTCTTTCTTTAAATGCAGGAACAAAGTTTATTTCAGAGACTGTAAATTTATCTAATTGATAAATTTTGTGTGTAGGCTAGAATTAAAATTTAAACTCCAAAATGGATGAAAATGGTTGTAATATTACTATTTTGGGGATACAGACAGGATGTTAGCTATGAATTGCCTCAGAATACCATCAAAATAGATGAAAACATCAAAATTTTTCATTATCTTTGCTGATTTTCACCCAAAATTGGACAAAAATTGGTACAGTTTTACTCAAAATGCAGCAATTTTCTTGCTCTAATTCATCAAATACAGTAAAAATGCCTAAGATCCATACACCATAAGTTATCAATATCAAAGGTGTATTGGTTAAACCCTTTCAAAATTTTCAAAACCTTCCTCCTTCAAATCAATTGTTCATGTTCATGTCCTTTGGAAATTTCTCTGCACACACACTCTTACATCAACAGTACAAAATGTTTTCTGAAAGTTCTGTACCATTGTCATATTGACTACCAGCAGTGGCTAGAAAAAACTGGACCCCATTTGTAAATCCAAGGATCGAATTCTTGAGACTATTCACCAGGAAACACGACTTTATCTTGACAGAGTCAATACAGCTAATGGGACCACAAGGATAGCGATTTTTCTCTGAAAAGGTGATTGAAGCCATAGAAAAGTTAGCTGATCAAAAACACAAGTATAACCTACTTATTCTCCATCGTCAATTATCTACAATCCTCTCACTTGTATCTTCATTGTGTAAAATCAAATTGAAAAAATTCAAAGATCTCTGTGGCTCAACTGCTTTCAATTTGTGTGACAACTTTCCATGGGTAAGAATTAATCATACTTTGCATGGAACTCTACACCACTCTGTAGAACTGATTGGTTTGAATGATGGTTACAGTCTTGGGAACCTGTCTGAAGAATGTTTGGAGGCAAACAACAACAAGGACATTAGAAATTACTTGCAATTTTTATCCAGGAAAATCTCTCGCATTGATCAGCTCACTGATGTCATGGCAAGAATCCTTGAACATTCTGACCCCGTCTTAACCAATCTTATAACTCGGTGTCAGCCAAAAAAGTACTGTACAGAAAGTGGTGCCAGAGATCATACCATATGCTCACATTCTCGGCTGTTCAATTTGCCAAAGAAATGGTATGAGGGCCTTGTTGAAGATATATTTCTTGATTAATAACAGTATGTACACCAGATTGTCATTTTAAAACTCATGAAATTTTAGCATGACTTTATACTATAAAGATGTTTTTAGGTGTTTTGCTGAATAGCAGTTTCTCAGATCTTTGTTTTGAAGAAAGTTTAGATTTTATTTAACATGACTGTCCTGCTGTCTGTTTTTTTTTTTTTTTTTATGTTATACAGCCCTAATCTTCAGCTTTTTATACAATTGTAACTTATACTATTAAATTGGCCTACGCTTCCAACATGCCCTCAACCAACCTTTCTTTATCCAAATTGAAATTAGAGCAATTCTTGTACCTTGGGACAGCAATGCCCAAATGAGGAAATCCAACCTCAAACCCCAATTTTTGAGAAATTTCATCTTTTATGAACTCAGCTTGGCCATACACTTCCAAAAAGACCTTAATCACTTATCAGAAATAGATTGGGCCTAGTTATACATCATCATACTCCTATTTCTAAAGTTAGCCTATCTGGGCCTACTGTGTAATGAATATAACTTTAGGCAAGAAAAAATAGAAAATTACAAATGACCTTCAGGTTAGCATCAGTTGTATAAAAAAAAAAAAAAAAAAAAAGCAGAAAAACTGTAGAAAATTTGAAATAAATAATACATATAACTTCAAGTCATATGAAAAAAATAGTAATTACAATTTATTAAATTATTACTTACATATTTATCTCCACGCCTATTTTTAGAATGCTTAGCTATGTTACTCACTACTATAGTTATCTAATTAATTTCAAGAATTCAGGTCAACATGTTTTGTTCCATATAAAAAAAATAATAAAACTACTGTTACTAAATTTTGTTTATGAGATTTATTTTAATAAATTGTGTCTATTTTATTCTTTTTAGTAATCTAATTTTCCAAATCATCTTAAAATAATTTTACTATGCTTATTAACACAAATGGGGGATTAACAAGGTAAGAATAGAAGATGTGTAAGCAGTATGTTTCAATTTTTATTTAACTTAGATACTTAAAACTAAAAGTTAGTACCTCCACTTGCTTTTTGAAAAAAAAAAAAAAAAACATAGCATGATGAAAAAAAGACCCCAAACTTAATAAAAACAAAGTTTCATTGTCAAAAAAATGTTTATGGAGAGATCAAAATATTTTTTTATTTTTTTAATTATTTTTAAAATTTTAATCCTTTTCTGGTGCGGTCAAAATTTTGGTTAAAATCTCAATTTTTTTTTTTTTTTTCTGCATCAGCGGTCAATGTAATATTTACTTTTTTTTTTTTTTTTTTTTTTTTAGAAAATCTTGGTAAAAATAAAAAATATTTCATTTTTTTTCTTTTTACATTTGTTAATTCCACCCCATTTATTCAATTTCATGAAATTTCGAGAAATTAAATTTCAATCTCAAAATTTGTTGTTAGTTAAAACTAAAAGTAGGACTCTTTGGAGAATATTTTAAATCATCAGTTTTCGTTTGTTTTTTTTTGTAAAACAGCACACACAAACCCCCAATTACCGAAAATCTTTTCTGAATCGTAAAATAAAAAATGCAATAAAACTGACATCATTTACTTAGGAAAGCTTTTAATAAAATTGCTTTTATAAATAAGATTTATTAGGACATTATTGTCTTAAAAAAAAAAAAAAAAAAAAAAAAAGATTTTTTTCAATGAATAATGAATTCTTACAAGAATTGTTTTCATTTTTTAAATTTTAATTATAATAATTTTTAATATGTTTAAAATTCTGCATTACTTCAATCCGATTAGGTGATATTCTTAAATGAAAACTATATTTACAAAAATTGAAAAGCTTAATAAAAGTTGTTTACCCCAAATATTTTTAAAATAATTTTTTTTTTTTTTTTAGTATGGAAACATTACCATTTATTTCACTAAATAATTTTATGTATTTATTTTAGTGTGGGTCATACTTAAATTATTCTTTTGGTTTCACTTAACCTAATTCTATTAAAAAATAAATTTTACTGTAACTTAAATGAAATTTTTCTTATTAATTTCTATTTGAAGTTTTTATTTTTTTAATTCGAGTGTCATTTTGAAATTTCCTTTTAAATCGTTTTTTTTTTTTTTTTTTTACTTTAACTATAAATTCATAATTTTTTGGTTGGTAGTTTTAATATTTTTTTAAGTTTTTATTCATTTTGTGAGTTATTTTGATAAGCTATAAAGTAACTAAAATTCAATAAAATATCAGATAACTGCTGAAAATGTTAATTTATAAAAAAAAAAAAATTAGTAGGTAGTTTAACAACAAAGCGTTCACTTGGATTTTTCATAAATTTATGTCAAAATCTGGTCAACCATACTTAGCTTTTCAACACGTTAGGCTGCCAATCAACGTCAGAAAAACAAGACATTGTGGTTAAGAAATTTTTTTATGCTGTATATTTGTTTCAAATCAGATTAATTTGTGACATGTTATTTGAGGAAAATTAGCAATTTGTTAATTTTCCTCAAATAACGTGTCACAAATTTTTAAGATTTTTAAAACCGAGAATTAACTTTTGTTTACAAATTTGTCAAAATGGCCGATACTTATCGATTTTCTGAAAGCAACCAAAAAGTTGAGATTCCAATCAATATAATTTCTATTTGAAATACACCCTAGTATTTTGCTTACTAGAAATAGTAAATTTAATCATTTAGCTTTCAATTAAAGCAAAGCTAAAAAGAAAGCTTCAAGAATGTTTTTGCTTTGTTTTTTCATTTTTAAAAATTCATTTTAAACCTTAGGTATCGAAAATTTAGTGGAGGTTTCTACTTAAAAGTAAAAAAACCAAATACATGTGATTCCTTCTATAGTCAAACAAAACAAAATTGTCCAGTTGTCACAAAATTTGAAATCTAGCACAGAGGTTCAATGTTGCTTGTGTAGTTTACGTAAAAGGCAATTAATTTTTATATTTCCCTTTCTTTACATAGAAATTGATGCCATGGTGTTAGTTTGCTATTGGTTAAGCGCGCACTTGTGGACTAACCTTTGACACCCTATAAAACAACAACAACAAAAAATATTAAATAAGAAATGAGTCTCTAAAAAGTCACATATATAAATTATTTGAAAGTAAAATGTATTCCAACAGTTCAGAAAACTAAACACAACATCCAAACTGCAGAAAATAAGATGTAAAGCATAAGTGCAAACTTTTTTCTGTTCTTGCAGAAATAAAGAACCAATATCCTGGAGTGGGACGGGAATAAAAAAAAAAAAAAATAGAGCATCGTCAAATTTAGCGGTCGAAACAATTTTCGCATACTAAATACTGATTTTTATTACCCTGCTTTTAAAAAAAGCACACGTTTCCATAAATAAATAAAAAATTAACTTTTGTGATCAATAAGACGTGGAATTTGCTTATTAACAAAAAAACGGAAATAAATACGGACCTCCCTTCTTTGGATCTAAAAAGAGAACTGCATCAGTAATAAGATCTTTTAAAAGTAGTCTAAAAATATATAATTTATTTAATCTGATAACAACTGAATCTCCATAGGGGGAGAAAAAAAACCTCACGAATAATATGCACATTGATGTTCCAATGTTTTGCTTTGTTCAGAGTTTGAGGCCAGAGGAAAGCAGTCTAAGGGAGGTAACTCAGTATTTGGTATGTGAAAATTCTTTTGAACGATGACTCAAAGACAGTTCGATTCTTAGCAGGAAAGAAAAAAAATCAGAAAAGTTTACAAATGTTAAAAATAAATGAATAAAAAATTCTGTTAAATAAACTAGAAAACCTTTTTTGCGTCTAAGAAAATATATTTTGCGGATTTTTATTTACTTTCATTGGGAAAGCAACTTTTTAAGCTAAAGTTTTCTTTTTTGTAGGAGTGTTTTTTTTTAATTTTATAAAATTAAAAACTGGCTCCCTACTTTGTATTTTTTTGTTTTTATGATAAAAGTTTTTTTTCTTTACATTGATTCATAACCAGCATCCATAATTTTTTAAAGAGACTTTTAAAAAGTTAACTTAATTGTGGTTTGATTTTGAAAATCCTAGATTACTGACTGAATAAATAAACTGTTTATTTTTAAGCTTCCATACTTTTCAAAATAACTCACATATTTGCGTAAAAACCAACGCAAAATCAGTCCTGTTTTAAATTTTAAATTGGACATTAGATGTC